>SJYV01031804.1:193582-323464 GCA_006410875.1 Neotragus pygmaeus | reverse complement strand
AAAGAGTCGGACATGACTGAGTGACTTCACTTTCATTTTCCACTTTCATGCATTGGAGAAGGAAACAGCAACCCACTCCAGTGTTCTTGCTTGGAGAATCCCAGGGACGGGGAGCCTGGTGGGCTGCTGTCTATGGGGTTACACAGAGTCGGACACAACTGAAGTGACTTAGTAGCAGCAGCAACTGGAGATATATATATATATATATATATACATATACATATGTTATATAATCCTTTGAATCCTAAGCACTAGCAGGTATCTTATGTAACACATCATCTTCAAACTCTAATCTTTGATTTTTACAAGACACGAATCAGAATTTACTGACCTACTAGTACTTTTCAAAGAGATGGGTGAATAGATGAAAGTGAAAAATAGGACTTCCCTTGTGGTTCAGATGGTAAAGAATGGGCTTGCAGTACAGGAAACCAGGGTTTGATCCCTCTGTGTGTGTGTGTGTTAGTCGCTCAGTTGTGTCCAACTCTTTGCAGCCCCATGGACTGTAGTCTGCCATGCTCCTCTGTCCATGGAACCCTCCAGGCAAAAATACTGGAGTGGGTAGCCATTCCTTTCACCAAGGACCTTCCCAACCCAGGGAATGAACCTGGGTATCCCACATTGCTGGCAGATTCTTTACTGTCTGAGCCAACAATGAAGCCCTTTGATCCTGATAGTTATTATAAAATAGTAGAGAGCTGGACATGACTGAGTGACTTTCACTTCACTTCACTTCACATTTCATGTTGTATAATGTATCCTTATAGCTTATTTTATACATAATAGTTTTCATTTCTTCAGTTCAGTTCAGTTGTGTCCGACTCTTTGCAATCCCATGAATCGCAGCACGCCAGGCCTCCCTGTCCATCACCATCTCCCAGAGTTCACTCAGACTCACATCTATCCAGTCGGTGATGACATCCTGTTATCTCATCCTCTGTCGTCCCCTTCTCCTCCTGCCCCTAATCCCTCCCAGCATCAAAGTCTTTTCCAATAAGTCAACTCTTCACATGAGGTGGCCAAAGTACTAGAGTTTCAGCTTTAGCATCATTCCCTCCAAAGAAATCCCAGGGTTGATCTCCTTCAGAATGGACTGGTTGGATCTCCTTGCAGTCCAAGGGACTCTCAAGAGTTTTCTCCAACACCACAGTTCAAAAACATCAGTTCTTCGGCACTCAGCCTTCTAAACCCCTACCTTTATCTTGTCCCTCCTTCCTTCCCTCTTCCCATTGGTGGTTTGTTCTCTATGCCTTGAGTCTGTTTCTTTTTGGTTACATTCACCAGTTTGCTGTATTTTTAGATTATACATATAAGCGATATAATGCAATATTTGTCTTCTTCTGCCACAGCTGCTTTATCCATTTATCTGTTGATAAAGCAACCTACACTTAGGTAGCTTTGTTTCTTGGCAATGGGAAATAATGCTACTGTGAACATTGGAGCATGTACCTTTTCCAATTAGTGTTTTGGGGTTTTTTTTTAGATATGTATTCAGGAATAGAATTGCTATCTCATATGATAGTTCTATTTTTAATTTTTCAAGAAACATTCATACTCTTTTCCATGGTTGGCTTCATCAACTTACATTCCCACCAATAGTGTACAAGGGTTCACTTTCTCCACATCCTTGCCAACATTTGTTATTTTTATTCATTCTGATGATAGTCATTCTTGAGTTGAGTGTCTAAATGTCTGTAACATGGCTTCATAGTAAGGCTTTTTCTAAAGGAGAAAGCTAATGGGGCTCAAGGAGATATTTTCAAATCAGGAAGAACAATATGAAGAGTGAAGCCTGCTGATGATTCAAGTCTAAGACAGGGCTGATGTTTCCATGTTGTGGAAAGCTTAGAAGTTGCAAATGGCTATCGAAGAGGAATGTTTTTCAACATTTTTAAAAATATACATAACAGAAATGTCACTGTTTGTAAGACTGAAGTAGATGATTACAACTTGTTACTTTAAAAGTTAGTAGTCCGTGGTTCTTATTCTCCCAGATCTTTCCTTGGCTTCTTATATAAGTAATTATTCTAGCATATGTAAATATACAAAAAGGAAACTTTAAATATATATGTCACATGTGTATGATTCTTCAAAGATAAGAACTCATTATATATCTCCAAACTGATTTTCACAATCATTAATGAGTTGGACAATTCAAAAAAAAACTTAGGATGATGCCCACATTATACTAAGCAGGGTATAAGAATTTATTATATTTTCTGCATAACAAAAAGTTGTCTTCTCTTTAAAATTTGTGTATATCTGTGTATGTGTATATCTGTATGCATGTGCATCTTCACCAAGTGAGACAAAATAAAAATCTTTTTAAACATGTTTTATAGAGGGTATTGGAGAAGGAAATGGCAACCCACTCCACTGTTCTTGCCTGGAGAATCCCAGGGCCGGGGGTGTCTGGTAGTCTGCTGTATACAGGGTCTGAAGCGACTTAGCAGCAGCGGCAGCAGCATAAATGGAATTATATACAAAAACAAACTTATAGTTCTTAAATTTATCTCAATTAGATACCAAATTAATGAGTAAAGTTTAGAAGAATTCCCAATTTCAAAGCCATGGAGTATTTATATTGAAAACAATGAATCTATCAAGTCTGCTTTGTCTTCACATCATTCAGGGTTTATTTTCCCTCAGTCTGAATCCCTATGGCTTTTCAAATGGAGGAACTGGATATGACGCTTTCTGAAGGTCATACTCACGTTAAGCTCTTCTTTGAGTGAAATCTTTCTCTAGAAAATTATATGCATCTGCACTCATGAATCTGCCAGGATTCCTAAATTTTATGTGTTTTCCTACTAACTTTGCTGTCTGCTATCTACCTTAATCATAATAAAAGTTATATTCAGTAAAAATATTCACTAAAAATCATACAATCCAATGTTCAATATGTAAAAGTAGATACAAACTTTGAAATGTATATCTTTTTCACATTAAATTTCTTTGGGAAGATTAACTTTCAATTTTTCTTTCATTTGACTCATCAGCAACTTTTTAAATATCTGATATAAATAAAGTTGGTACTATGTCTTCAACTTTCAACATCAAGGTTTAATTCAAACAAAGGGTGAGTTAAAAACTTTTTTAACCTTGCTTCTCACCAGTTTTGCAAGTTTTAAAGAGGCTTTGAATATAGGAAAGGGCTTAAGCACATGCTAACTACTACAAAAAGTGAAACATTTAATGTAATATTTGACATTCTTAGAGAAATCCTATCAGAAATAATAAAAAATAAATTGAAGACTAGGTCTACTTGTATTTCTGGTATTTACCTCAGGTCCACTGATCTGGAAAATTAGCATCTGGCCAAGAATGATAAGACCTACAATACTTAAGGAGCAGTTGGAAAATAGATTTTAAGAAATTCAAGAACAACTTCTTACAATGTGCACACCTGGGCTGCATGCTGAATTCATAAACTTTATGCCTATGTATATACTCAGAAATTTTCAGGTAGACTGTGCTTAAAAGCATTTCTGCCTAAATAAAGTTGAGATTTAAGTGGGTGAACAGATGGCAGGCTAGATGCAGAGACTGGCTTACCCAAAGAATAATAAGAATTTTACTTCACATATAGGCTTTTAGTAAAAACTGCAAAATTGAAGTAATACTATTATTCTTATTTTACTCTAATTTGTCGGTATTTGTGAAAAGGAAGATAAATTTGATTAATGATCCTAATGCCCAAAGCTTATACTTAAGAAGAACTGAAGACTTTAAATTGGGTTACTACAGTTCAAGTGGAAGCTTATGCATGCTTAAGAGTTGATTAGAGAAAATAAATTCCTTCTTAGGTGTTAATGGAATCTGTCACTCTCAGAGATGATCTTGGAATGTTTCTTATTTATTAATAAACAAAATTCAGTCTAGATCTAAGTTTTTCTGTATCTTGATGTTCTACCACGAAAACATAGTTCATAAAATTTGTGCTGTGCAGGCACCTGACAAGGTTAACTGCTTAATCTGTACCTGTAATTAATTTAGGGGGATGAGACAAATTGTTGGTATGTGGAGATAATAATTAGTTTTATAGACTGAATAGCACCCATTGTAAAGTATGTGTTCAGTCAGTATTGTGGGCTTCCTTGGCAGCTCAGTGGTAAAGAATCCTCCTGTAGTACAACATAGGTTTGACCCCTGAGTCTGGAAGATCTCCAGAGGAGGGCATAACAACCCGCTCTAGTATTCTTGCTGGGAAAAATCCCATGCGCAGAGGGGCCTGGCATACAGTGGTCCATGGGATCACAGTCAGACACTATTGACGCAAGTGAGCACAACACAGCAGTCAGTATTGTACAATACTTCCCCCATGGGCACAGTGAGGACATAGTGAAGGTACAGTGAAGGCTTAGGGTAATTTCTTTTGTAACTTACAAACCACATTTGTGATTATGAATTGGTTTTTCATTTTCTATTATATTTAGCTGCATTTAGGTAAATTCACTAACTCTCTTTGTCTCTTTTGAACATCTTTTCAGATCTGAAATAAAATATTGTTTTTTTACAGCAGTGCATGCACAAGTGGAATCATGCAGTGGATACCTAGCCACTATAGCCTGGGGAGACTGGTTAAAAAGAATTTGGATTAAGAAAAGAAAGGCTAGATTAGGATCCAGAGAATTAAGTTCTAATCTCTGCTTGGTCCCCACTTTAGTCAGAGTCCTATACTTCCCAGAGTGAGTTGAGTTGGCCTGTAACTTGAGTTATAAAATAAAGAAGTCAATGTAAATGTTTTCAGGTTTCCTTTAAGGAATAATATTTCATCATTTAAGTCTATTTGATCTGATCAGTATTTTGCGTTTGCACAGATGATAAAGAGCTAGAAAAGAAGGAAAGCACCCCAGGATCTTTAAGTGAGAGAGCCTGGATTAGGCCTGGTAGCTATTTTTCAAGGTAAGTTTAGGCTTAGGATAAAACATTATTTTCAATATCTTGGTATCTAAGTGATAATAATACATTCAAGGGGAAGATCATTATTAAAAGTGGATCTGAAAAGGAAAATTATAGACCAATAGCTTTCATGAATACAGATGCAAAAATCCTCAACAAAATATTAGCAAGCCAAATCCAACAATATATAAGAAGGATCATATGCCATGGTCAAGCTGGATTCATTCCAGGTTTGTAATGCTGGATCACTCCTTGGAAGAAAAGTTATGACCAACCTAGGTAGCATATTCAAAAGCAGCAACATCACTTTACCGACTAAGCTCCATCTAGTCAAGGCTATGGTTTTTCCTGTGGTCATGCATGGATGCGAGAGTTGGACTCTGAAGAAGGCAGAGTGCCAAAGAACTGATGCTTTTGCACTGTGGTGTTGGAGAAGACTCTTGAGAGTCCCTTGGACTGCAAGGAGATCCAACCAGTCCATTCTGAAGGAGATCAGCCCTGGGATTTCTTTGGAAGGAATGATGCTAAAGCTGAAACTCTAGTACTTTGGCCACCTCATGCGAAGAGTTGACTCATTGGAAAAGACTCTGATGCTGGGAAGGATTGGGGGCAGGAGGTAAAGGGGACAACAGAGGATGAGATGGCTGGATGGCATCACCGACTCGATGGACATGAGTTTGAGTGAACTCCGGGGGATGGTGATGGACAGGGAGGCCTGGCGTGCTGCGATTCAAGGGGTCGCAAAGAGTTGGACACAACTGAGTGACCTGACTGAAGTGAACTGAAGCCATATAAACAACCCAAGTGCCCGTCAACAGTTGACCAACTTAAGATGTAGTATATAAAAACATAATCAAATATTACTTAGACATAAAAAATGAAACACTGCCATCTGCAGCAACAGAGATGAACCTAGAGAAAATTATACATGGTCAAGTATGTCAGAGAAGGACAAATACCATATGATTTCACTTGCACATGGAATCTAAAACTAATACAAGTGAATCTGTATATAAAACAGAAAATCCATAAACACAGAAAACAAACTAATGGTTACCAAGGGGTAACCATTAGAGTGAGAATGGATAAATTAGGAATTAACAGATATAAACCACTATACATAAAATAAATAAGCAGTAAGGATTTATGTATAGCACAGGGAACTATTCAATATCTCATAATAACCTATAATGGATAATAGCCTGAAATATATATGCATATACTCCTGAATCATTTTATCGTACCCCTGAAATTAACATAATACTATAATTCAACTATACTTCCATTTTAAAAAGTAGGTCTAGGCATATGGTAAGTGAAGTGTCCAGCAGGCACTCAATGAATAGTTTGCAAGCTCACATTTGCAAGCTGGATGTGTGCCTGAGTGTCAGTGGGTTTCTGAATGGTTTTCTTCATCTTCCCTTTGATGCACTAGTGATCCAAACTCTATTTGTTCTGAGCAGCTATACAGGAAATCTGAGCAACCTAGAACATAAACCTGGTCTCTCACTTTATGTATCTAAACTCTGTCTGCTACATCCCCACACAAGGTTAGTTTTAATCAGATAAAAACAAAACAACCACAACTATAATAAATAAAAAGATACCTATCTTCTCATCTACCCTGTTCCTTCTTATAGATTGTCATAGGTAAATATTTTAATATCCAATCAAGTTTTTCCAACTTAAGGGCTCTCTGTAATATTTTATTTTGCTTTAAGTTTTTCTAAGTATTATGAATTGTCTACCATTCTATCTGGTGGGCTACAGTCCATGGGGTTGCAAACAGTCAGACATGGCTGCAACTAAGCACAGCACATAGCATACCTTCTATCATGTGCTTGCTTTTTGTCTGAAATTTTTGCTTCACAGTTTCATGAATAAAGATATTTCAACCCACCCTCATCAACATGGTAAACCTCACTGAAGTCCCAAACTACACATTCTATCACTTTGGGTACCTAAAGGCAGCAAATCTAGGTATACGATTCTAAACAAAGTCTTATTAATTATTCATTTACAATGTTTTTTGTATCTTCACAATATTTTTGTATCTTTTAAGTGATATTATGTTTCTTAAAAGTCTAAGTTTGGCACCCCAACTGGCAAAGACTAAGGCTAAAAAAATTCCTACCAGAAACTAAACTTTTATTCAGTCTACAATTCATTAAAATTTCCTTTTAAATCTCACTTAGGGAAATGTTTATCAACAACTTTGTCAACTTCTAGTCTTTCTAATTTACCTGCTACATTAAAAATGTTTTGGTCTTTTAATCAGTAAAACAATATTATACCTAAAAATGTATTAACATACATGTTATGGACTGCGTATAAGTCAGAGTCACAAACACCAGACACACTTCAACTTTGGTGGATATCCTTTTAATAGGATCCCCAGTCCCTCAACCTAGACAATATCACCAGGCTCAGGAGTTCACCACTGGAGATAACATTGTTCCCTGCAACGACTTGTCCAGAGACCAAACCTCTGTCACACAGACACCCAGATGAGATGGTTGGATGAGATGGTTAGAGGCTACCTCTAGCCTCTAGCTACCAGAGGCTACCTCTCCAAAGAGGCTAACAAATTGGACATGAAACATTTATTTCTATTCTTCTTTACTAGAAAGAAAGTTAAAATGTTAGTTGCTCAGTCCTGTCTGACTCTTAATGATTCCACAGACTGTAGCCTGCCAGGCTCCTCTGTCCATGGAATTCTTTAGGCAAGAATACTGGAGCGGATTGCCATGCTCTTCTCTAGGGGATTTTCCTGACTCAGGGATTGAACCCAGATGGTTTGAGTGACCAGGGGTCAGTTTGTTATTAGAGCTTCTATTATATTTTGGGGTTTGCTGTCCATTTAATCCACGTTTCTGGTATAATCCTTGCTCTTGCCATCTCATGTACCCCTACCTAAGGGAGTCACTTGACTGATCTATCAGTTCATACCCTTCAACAAACATAGCTGCTGTGCCTGCCACCTTGCCATGAGGGATACACCAGTTCAGTTCAGTTGCTCAATCGTGTCTGACTCATTGTGACCCCATGGACTGCAGCATGCCAGGCCTCCCTGTCCATCATCAACTCCCAGAGTTTACTCAAACTCATGTCCATTGAGTCAGTGATGCCATCCAACCATCTCATCCTCTGTCATCCCCTTCTCCTCCAGCCTTCAATTTTTCCCAGCATCAGGGTCTTTTCAAATGAGTCAGTTCTTTGCATCAAGTTGCCTAAGTATTGAAGTTTCAGCTTCAGCATCAGTCCTTCCAGTGAACACTCAGGACTCATCTCCTTTCAGATGGACTGGTTGGATCTTCTTACAGTCCAAGGGACTCTCAAGACTCTTCTCCAACACCACAGATCAAAAGCATCAATTCTTCAGCACTCAGATTTCTCTAGAGTCCAACACTCACATCCATACATGACTACTGGAAAAACCCTAGCTTTGACTAGATGGACCTTTGTTGGCAAAGTAATGTCTCTGCTTTTTAATATACTGTCTAGGTTGACCATAGCTTTTCTTCCAAGGAACAAGTGTCTTTTCATTTCATGGCTGCAGTCACCATCTGCAGTGATTTTGGAGACCAAAAAAAAATAAAGTCGGTCACTGCTTCCATACAGGGATACAACAAAATATTATCAAAAAATACCTAACGCACACTATTACTTGAACCAGTTTATTTTGCTTGATGTGCAGCAAGCCAAAACAGAGACACCAAGGTTTGCAGCAAAGAAAGGGTTTATGCACAAGGCAGCTAAACAAGGAGATGGGAAAGCCAGTCTCAGATCTTCCTTCCTGAAGGTGAGGGGTGTAAACTATTTGTGGGGATACAGAAGCAGGTGGTCTTAGGCATGGGGAAAGAAAATTGGAGGCAGAGAAAAGGTTAAGTAATCAGTATTCTGTGAAGTCTCAGTTACACTGCTTCTGTATGGGATGTGTGTTCAAAAATGGTAGGGAAGTAATGCTCAAAATTCTCCAAGCCAGGCTTCAGCAATACATGAACTGTGAACTTCCTGATGTTCAAGCTGGTTTTAGAAAAGGAAGAGGAACCAGAGATCAAATTGCCAACATCTGCTGGATCATGGAAAAAGCAAGAGAGTTCCAGAAAAATATCTATTTCTGCTTTATTGACTATGCCAAAGCCTTTGACTGTGTGGATCACAATAAACTATGGANATAAATAGGAACTTAATCAAATTAATAAAGAATGCTAAAAAACCTACAGCTAGCATCATATTTAATAATGAGAAATTCAAAGCCTTCCTGCTAATATCAGGGGGGGAATAAAAAAACAACCCTGTCACAAATGCTTGTAAACTTGTACCAGAAGGGCTAGCTAATGAACAGGACAAGAAAAGTATACAAATTAAGAAGAAATAAAACTGGTTTTGTTCACAGATGACATGGTTACCTATGTAAAAAATTTGAAAAAATTGACAAAAATTCCTGGAACTTAGTGATTATAGCAAGGTTACAAGATACAAGGTTAATATACAAAAGTCAATTGCTTTTCTATGCATAAGAAATAAATAAGTGAATTCAAAATCAATATTGATTACACTTTATTCAGTAAAATGATATAGATATGAATTTAAAATATGTACATAGTCTATAAGACGAAAGCTACAAAACTCCAAGGAACAAAATACAAAAAAGGACAAAACAAATGCAGAGATATTTCATGTCAAAGCATAGGAAGGCTCAGAATTGCCGAGATGTTAATTCTTTGCAACTTGCTCTATATATTCAATGCAATCTCAATCAAAATCCTAATATTATTTCATGGATAATGACAAACTGATTCTAAAATTCATATGGACAGGCAAGAGACTCAGAATAGCCAACAGAATATCAAAGAGCAAAGTTGGAGGATTCATAAAACCCAATTAAAAAACTTATTATAAGGCTACAATAATCAACACATTGTTGTGTTGAAGAAAGAACAGAAAATATATTAAAGGAACAGAATAGAGAGCCCAGAAATAGATCCACTGATCTTCAACTGATCAAACTGAAGTCAACTGATCTTCAATAAAGGAGGAAANTATAAGGCTACAATAATCAACACATTGTTGTGTTGAAGAAAGAACAGAAAATATATTAAAGGAACAGAATAGAGAGCCCAGAAATAGATCCACTGATCTTCAACTGATCAAACTGAAGTCAACTGATCTTCAATAAAGGAGGAAAGGTAGTACAATGGAGCGAAGACAGTGTTTCTAGTAAATGCTAGACAAATGGATATTGACATGTAAAAACATGAACCCAGATACAGACCCTACCCCTTTCACACAAGTTAACTTAAAATGAATCACAGACCTAAACATAAATTGCAATAGTGTAAAACTCCTATAAGATAATACAGGAGAAAATCTAGATGATCTTGGGTATGGTGATGACTTTCTAGATAGAATACCAAGGGCATAATCCATGAAATGAAGAATTGATAAGCTGGATGTTACAAAAATGAAATTTTCTGCTCTGGGAAAGACACTGTTAAGGGGATAAAAAGACAAACCAGAGACTGGAAGAAAATGCTTGCAGAAGAATCATTTTTAAAGTATTGTTTTGAAAGCAGTGTTTGAAAGTATTGTTATCCAAAATATACAATGAACTCTTAAAAGTCATTAATAAATAAACAATCAACCAATTGAGAAATGGACCAAAGACCTTAGGAGATACCTCATGAAAGAAGATATACAGTCAAATAGACATAGGAAAAGATGCTCCCCACCACATATCAGGGAAATGCAAATCAGAACAATGAGTTACTACCACATGCTTATTAGAATGTTCAGTATCCAAAACAACAACACCAGATGCTATTAATAGCAAGGATGTGAAGTAACAGGAATACTTATTCATTGCTGGTGGGAATGTGAAATTGTATGAAAGTGAAAGTGAAATTGCTCAGTTGTGTCCGACTCTTTGTGACCCCATGAACTGTAGCCTACCAGGCTCCTCTGTCTATGGGATTTTCCAGGCAATAGGACTGGAGTAGATTGCCAATTCCTTCTTCAAGGGATCTTCCCGACCCAGCAATTGAACCCAGGTCTCCCACATTGCAGGCAGACGCTTTACCATCTGAGCCACCAGGGAAGCAAAACAGCCTAGCTCCTTTGAAAGACAGCTTGACTCTTTCTTAAAAAACTAAATTTACTCTGATCATACAATCTTGTAATTTGTTCCTTGGTATTTACCCATGAGTTGAAAAATTATGGGCTTCCCAGGTGGCTCAGTGGTAAAGAATCCACGTGCCAATTCAGCAGATATGGGTTCGCTCCCTGAATCAGGAAGACCCCCTGGAGAGAGAAATGTCAAGTAACTCCAGCTTCTTGCCTGGAAAATTCCATATACAGAGGTACTTGACCTGCTACAGTCTGTGGGATCACAAAGAGTCAAACACAACAAAGCAACTGAATACACAAGCCTGAATACTTATATCCACACAAAAATGTGAACATATATGATTACAGCAGCTTTACTTTGCTTCCCTGATGGCTCAGACGGTAAAGCGTATGCCCGCAATGTGGGAGATCAGCGTTCGATCCCTGGGTGGGGAAGAGCCCCTGGACAAGGAAATGGCAATCCATCCCAGGACTATTGCCTGGAAAATCCCATGGACAGAGGAGCCTGGTAGGCTACAGTCCATGGGGTCGCAAGGAGTCTGACACGACTGAGCAACTTCACTTCAGCTTTACGTATAACTGCCAAAACTTAGAAGCAACCAAGATGTCCTTCAATAGGTGAATGGACAAACAAACTGTGATGCATCCAGACAATTGAATATTATTGATTGCTAAGGAGGCATCTTCAATACATATTACTGCATGAAAGACACCAGTCTGAAAAGGCTACATACTGTATGATTCCAACTATGTGGTATTCTGAAAAAATAAAAACTATGGAAATAGCAGAAAGTTTAGTTATTGCTATGGGTTAGGGGAGTGAGAATGATAAATAGGTAAAGCACAGAGGAATTTTTTAGGGCAGTGAAACTATTCTGCATGGTACCATAATGGCAAATACTAGTCTATGTTTCCAAACCCATAGAATATACTGCTGCTAAGTCACTTCAGTCGTGTTCGACTCTGTGCGACCCCACAGACGGCAGCTCACCAGGCTCTCCTGTCCCTGGGATTCTCCAGGCAAGAACACTAGAGTGGGTTGCCATTTCCTCCTCCAATCATGAAAGTGAAAGTGAAGTCGCTCAGTCGTGTCCAACTCTTAGCGACCCCACTGGACTGCAGCCTACCAGGCTCTGTCCATGGGATATACTACACCGAGTATAAATCCAAAGCCTATGGGTTTGGGGTAATAACAATGTGTCGAAGTAGACAAATACATTTAGCACTCTGGTGGGGGATGTTGATTATGATGGGGACTATGATGTGTGAGGCTCGGGGTATATAGGACATTTATGAACCTTCCACTATATATGCTTCATTTCTTCCTTTAATTAAAAATCCTTTCATAAATTTACAGTTGCTTTATATTTTGGATATAAGCAAATTAAAAGAAGAGAATTTCTCAGTTTTTTCTGAGGTACCAAAATAACTATATTTCTTGAAAACAAATTTCTGAGGATAACACAATTCAAGTTGCTATAAAATTTTAGTGGGTTGTTAATGGGAAAGACCATTTAAAAAAACAGAGCAATAATCCTTCAATGTGTCTTTCATTTAGTGATGTGATTCATGACAGCTTCTATAACAATACTTTTGCATTTACACCTACTTAAAAACTGTATTTTTATAAGCAAGCTGGGAAATAATCCATTATATAGCAAAGAAGTAAAATTAATCCTGAGCCCCATTCAAAAATAAATATAACCATTGCATTAAAATGTGTTTGTAAAGGTGTCTTTTGATGAAATAAGAAATTTTCTAAGGTGAATACCCTGGAAAGATTTCCTGCATAAACAGAAATGTATCAGTTTTTACTTCTTGTTTAGTCTTTAGATAATGTCCCTACTCAATTTAAATTTTAAAATATTTCAGCACTATTTTAGACTACTGGCCTATGGTCTGAAAGCATTGTTGGGAAATTTTTGCTTAAATTTGAATCTTTCCTTCTATGTACAATTAAATAAAAACAACTTACATGGCCACTTGTCTTTCCAGAGCAGAAATATTTCACTCATTCATAAAACCCTCTTGACCTACATAGAAAATAAACCACTCCTTAAGGGCAGACAAGTGGAGAGATTTGTGGAACAGAGTTCCTACATTTTTCCCCAACTAACTCAAATGTTCAAGAATTTGCTTACTCATTTTCCTATTGATTCATTTATTTAGAATTCTATTGATTATCTACCATGTGATAGGCACTATTCTTAGTATTCCAGTTACATAAAGGAAGTTAATATTTCTTCAAGGCACAACCTAAAGATCTCTTAGTTATTTGATTTTTGCTAGTATGTGCCTGTGTGCTAAGTAGCATCAGTCTTGTCCGACTCCTTGTGACCCAATGCACTGTAACCCGCCAGGCTCCTGCATCAATGGGATTCTCCAGGCAAGAATGTTGGAGTGGATTGCCAGGCCCTGCTCCAGGGAAACTTCCTAAGCCAGGGATCAAACTTATATCTCTTGCATTGGCAGGCAGGTTGTTTACCTCTAGCACCATCTGGGAAGCCCTTTACATAGTATAGAGAATCGTGATATTCACAACTTTAACCCACAGGAGTATTGTGAAACAAAAATTGAGACAATGCAGGGAAAAGTCTTTTTAAAAAACTAAAGCACTATAAAAATGAAAGGAATTGCCACCACTAAAAGTTAAATGGCCTAGATCCCTTTGACTACAAGTTACTGCTCTTATGTCACCTCTTTTTCCCTTAACAAGACCATAAAATTTTATGCTGTACAAAAACTATAGAGTGTACTGGCTGCCTAAAACAATATCTAAACAGGAAGCACTTCTAGGAGTTGCTTAATTATCAAATATTCTTTATTATTTAAATAGAATTTCTAGTGACCTTGAAAGACTTTTAATTTTTCCTGTGTAGATTAATCTTCCTTGCTATAGAAAGATTTCCTTAAATTTGCTTCTTAAAGGTAACTAATCTTGTATTCCTTTGAAATCTGTATTATTTTATAGATGTATATTTTATTACTTTATGTCATATTATATCCTTTATTCCTCTGAGATGTAATTTGTTTTAATGCAATTTTCATGGATTTAACCAAACTTAAAAACATTTATTGCAAAAACTTTCAAAAATATTTTTATACAATTTTAAAAGTTGCTTTCCACTTGCAGTTATTAGAAAATTTTGGTTAGATTTCCCATATTGTACAATAGCTCCATGATCTATCTTACACCCAGTAGTTTGGGCCTTCCACGTCTCCATTCCTGTATTGCATACCCCTCACTGGTAATAACCACCAATGTGCTCTCTATATCTGTGAGTCTGCTTCTTTTTTGTTATATCCATGAGTTTGTTGTATTTTTCACATTCCATGTACAAGTGAAATCATACTGTATTTGTTTTTTTCTGTCTGACTTACTCCATAAGCACAATACCCTCCAAGTCCATACATCTTGCAGTAAATGGCAAAATATTGTTCCTTTTTATGGCTGAGTAATATTCCATTGTGTATGCATGTACCATATTTTCTTTATCCATTCATTTGTTGATGGACCCTTAGGTTTATTCAATATCTTGGCAATTGTAAATAATGCTGCTATGACTATTTGGGTGCATGCACCTTTTCAATTTAGTGTTTTTAGGTTTTTTTTTTTTCTTTCAGATGAAAACCCAGAAATGGAATTGCTGGGTTATATTGGAATTCTGTTTTTAGTTTTTCATTAAACCATCATACTGTTTTCTCACAGTGGTGCACCAATTTACATTACCACTAACAGCATACAATAGTTGACTATATTTTGAATGCTGGAATCTGTCTGACTCTTATAAGTGTTTAATGAATAAACAGTGATTGAAATTAAAAAACTGACCCATCTTTACAGCTGAAATTGCCTTTTCACAAAGCTATACATTTCTCCAATTTTTATTATAAAAATTATAACAAAAGTTTGAAAGTATAATACAGTGAAGAAATATTCAAAAAATTGTATAAATGTTAGCATTTTTCAAATATGTGTTCTCTCCTTTATATATAAACACAGAAATAAAAATAATATTTCATAAACAATTAAAGTAAGTTACAGACAATATGATGCTTTATTCCTAAATCCTTTAGAGCACAGATCCTTAGAATAAGGACATTTATGTATGTTGCAATAATAACACACACTTCAAATAAAATTAATAATTTCTTACTATATCATCCAGATTATAACCAGATTTTTCCAATTCTGCTTAAATGCTTGCTACTTTTCAAAATCATGAAGTAGCCTAAATTTATGCCTTACTTTTAAATATGTGTCTGTAATCTTAATGTAGGACAATCCTCCTACCTTATTTTCTCCCATGATACTGGATTTTTGAAAAGATTAGGTCAGTATTTTTATAAAATGTCACACACTCTGCACTTGGTTGAATGTTTCCTTGTGGCATCATTTAATGATTTCCTCTAACTCACACATTTCCTGTAAATTGGAAATTGCATCTATCTCCTTGATGAAATTCATACATTTCTTTCCAGTAATACTATGTAGGTGATGCTGTATACTTCATTCTGGATCAAATCAGGTGGTACAAAATGACATGTCCCAACATCATATTGCTCCATCATTTCAAATGTTGATTTTGATCATTTAAGGTGGAAACCTCCCAAAATTGTTAATGGTAAAAGTACATGGTTTTTTGCCCATTCAATTAGAGTGGATCCTTGGACAACAGGGGTTGAACAGTTCATATCAACTTACACAGAGACATTTTTCATTAAATAGGCACTGTTACAGTACTACATGATCTGTGGTTGATTGAATCCACAGAATGGAAACCACATTCATGGAGGAACTGCTTATGTGGAGGGCTGACTGTCAAGTTATGTGAGGACTTTCTGCTGAAGGGACAGTGGTGCCCCCTAACCCCCACATTATTCAAGGGTCAATTGTTTTATGAACACTATAGGGATGCTCTGCTCTCTAGTGTCTTTCATCTAATGGTTTTAATATTCATAAATGACTTTTAATGATATTGAAAATAATATAGTCTCTTCCCTCATGAGTACACAAACAATCGAGAAATAAAAGACATAACTGCAACAGCTGTTTACAAAACAAATGATTGTATAACATTATGTTCCACATGTAAGATACTCAAGTGTTAAGCATGTTACGGATGTTAAAAAGGATAATTGAAAGTCAGGAATATTAAAGTTCAGAAGCAAGTTGGAATACCAAGATAGTCAAAGGAGCTAAACACTGAGAGACATTATGATTTACAGCAATTAAGCAGCTGACATCGGTGTTGGTCTAGGGTGGGGTTTTAGTGTCCCTGCTTCATAAGATGATCAATCAAGTGATGGCCTAGTGGAAAAAACCAAAGGCTTATTAGGGTGAACTTCCTGAGTGGGTAAAGTTGGTAAAAAGTTTCTTTAATAAGCGGAGACTTTTTGCTCTGATTTATTGAGATATTTTGACACTACCACCTTCAATTTTCCTCTTTTACCTTAACAACCAATCATCTCAGAGTTTTCTTTTCCTTGTAAGGTGATGTTGGGGATGACAAGTAAGATAAGTGTGATTGACAATAACAAGAGTTTCCTTTCAAGATATTACCAATGAAGTAATTTCTTATGAAGACTAAGATAGAAGCATACAGCTGTGTGGTTGATACAGACTAGCAACAAATGGACGAGAAATTACCAGTGTAAAAGACAGTGAGAAGAGAGAATAAGACATAAAAGAAAAATATTCATCAACTACTGAAGCATAAAGGAAGATAGAGAAGGATGCAAGGATTTGTACATAATTGTAATAGGTGCTTTTTGATATAAACTAACACTGTTAACTACTGCTTTAAATAAATGGACACACACATACAAAAAGTCTCTGTGGTATAATAAGCCAAACAGATTAAAAATTAAAAAAAAAAATACCCAAGGTTACAAAGCCAAGAAAGAGAAAAACTAGGATTTAAGTACAGACCATATATTCTAGCATTTAATTTTTTAATCTTAAATTCTGACTTTGTGTCAGAACTGATTATCAGAAGCAACCAGAGGTCTCCAGGTGATTTTTATCCCAAATTATAAAGGTCAGGTCCTAGAAAATCCCCCTGTGCAGATAATCATTATGTGGTAACTATTTTTAGCTTAGTAAGCAATAGAACTTGTTTGGAAAGAGCCTGGAAAGAACTAAATTTTAAGTGGCATTTCTGAACAGTTTCTGCAATGGTTATTCCCTATAGATTTCTTATTTGTATTCTTTCCAGTTTCAGGATTTTTTTCCCTTTCTTTACCTGTGATAAAGCATATTTTCTCTGAAGAAATAAAACCAAAGAATTTTAGAAGCTGTAATTTAATAATTAATCCCCAAAATACTCATGAAATGGCTTAAAAGCTTGGCATTTATATTTTCTATGGGGCTATGATATCACATAAAGAAAACAAGAACATATTGAGATCTGAATCTTAAGGGAAATATTACAATAGAATAAATAACATCTCTCTGCATAAGCCACACAAGAAGGAATTTATTTTAATAACAGATAACAAAAATTTAAACCCATTTACTTTTGTTTTATATCTCACAAGGAACAAATACTAAATAATTTAAGGAACATACTTGTCAAAATAACAAATAGAATCTGGGNTAAATAACATCTCTCTGCATAAGCCACACAAGAAGGAATTTATTTTAATAACAGATAAAAATTTAAACCCATTTACTTTTGTTTTATATCTCACAAGGAACAAATACTAAATAATTTAAGGAACATACTTGTCAAAATAACAAATAGAATCTGGGTAGATTATAAAAAATTTATGACTTGTTTATCAGGTTTCAAGTTAGTCTTACTAAGCAGCTTTGCAGCAGATTGTTATTGAAAGAACTTAGTTAAATGTAAACCTGTCCTCAATGACCAAAAAAATCACATGGAGACCTTACTAAAAAAGAAAAAGAAAAAAAAAAAATCTATGTTCACTCACCCTACATTTTTTCCCTTCTAACTATAAGTTAATTGGTATGCACATAATTTTTTAATTTTTCTTGTAGCTACAGGTGGTCCTGCTGATCAGCTGATGTTGAAAAGGACCATGTTAGTTTCCTAGGGCTTCCATAACAAAGTACCTCAGGCTAGATGTCTTAAAGAAAAATGTGTGTTCTCAAAATACTAACCCTTAGAAGTCTGAGATCAAGGTGTCAGCAGGTCGGTTTTTTCTGAGGTTTCTCTCCTTGGCTTGTAGCTAGTCATCTTCTCCCTATACCTTCACCTGTTCTTCTCTTTGTGCATCTCTGTCCTTATCTCTTCTTATAAGAAGACCACTCATGCTAGATCAGGGCCCGCCCAAGCAACCTCACTCCAGGACCTTCCCTGATGGTCCATGTGGTAAAGAAATCACCTTATAATGCACAAAACTCAAGTTCCATCCCTAGTTGGGGAACTAAGATCCCACAAGCTGCAGAGCAACTAAACCTACACAGTAACTATTGAGCCTGCGTGTTCTGGAGCCCGTGTGACACCACAAAAGAACTCACACAAGAAAGACCCCGGGAGCTGCAAATAGGACTCCCATAGCTAATTAAGAAGGGTCTGCCTCCAAATAGCGTTATGTTCTAAGGTACTAAGTTTTTAAGATGTCAATATGTGAATTTGGCAAGGACACAATCCAGGCAATAACAAAACTAATCTAGAAAGTGATTAGCTAAGGATAACATACAACTTTTGAAACTATGAATTCTGTAACACACTTCTAAATCCTTTATGATAAATTGAACTGGAGGCTTTTATACTGAACAAGAATGTAGTTTAGAAATTCACAGTACTGGAATGCTTTTTATTTTTAAACATTTTTAACTGATAATGTTTTATCTCTAAAGTAACTATTTTCACATCTTTATGACTTCAAAGTAGAAACTTCAGATAAAGTGTTGTAAAGGTGGTAATTTGAATAATAACTCAAGTTGTCCATCCACAGAAACCAACTGATTTATAGGTGAAGACTAGAGTCAACTAGAGCCATGAAACCATGATTTCCCAATTTATTACAGATTATCAATTATATATCAGGCTTCCCATGTGGTGCTAGTGGTAAGGAATCTGCCTGCCAATGCAGGAGACTCAGGTTTGAACCTGGGCAGAGGAACCCAGTGAGCTATAGTCCATGGAGTCACATGAGTTGGGAACAACTGATCACACACACTCATACATACATACATACATGCATAGTCATGTGGAAACCATGCAAAATTACCCAGTCATTTAGGGACATTGGTTTCACATGTGAAACAACTGGAACTATTTTTAATATTTTACTTCATGGACAGTTAAAAACAAATAGGTATGAAATTCAGGTGTAGGTATTTTTAAGGTGATTGCATGTGTAACCAAGTTGGGGAATACGAACACCGTACTGATAGACAGCACCTGAATATAAACCTAATTAAGTTTTTAATGGTTTTCAACCCTGTTAATTTCCCTGTTGATCAGAAAGTTGCTCTTAGATAATCTACCTCATCCAACTTTCCTAAAAATATACAGAGCCAAGGGGATGGAAATTTGAAAGTAAGAGGCCACACCTAAACTTACCATTTTAAGTGTAAATTTAGATAGGTAAAATACTTCATAAAAATAGCAAATACTGTGCATTGTTATTAAATTCTATGTGAAAAGCAGCCCTTATCAATAATCCAAATCCCTGCAATGTGTTTGTCAATGATACTTGAGTTCATCTCCAACCTAATTTCCAGTTTTCTAGCTTACTATCAAAACACCCAAGAACCTTCTCAGTGACAGCTTTGAGACAATGCCAGAAATCCTGAGTATGTCCATTAAAAAATAATGACTCTATAGCTAGACATTTTATTACACTGTTTATGAAAATGAACACCATAATGTTAAGAATTAAAATCAAAGAAGGAATTGCTGTTGTTTCTATACATATTATTTCAATCTTAAGTATTTTTAACTGTATTTTTACTAACCATACAGTTTTAAAAATCAACTTTGCTGAGGTATAATTTCCAAAATAAAAATTTCCATTTTTAAGTGTAAGTTTTCACAAATATAAGCACCAGTACCACTAAAGTATAGTCTCATCACCACGAAAAGTCCCTTGGTGCCTTTTCCCAACCAATCCCTCAAGCTCTGTCCTCCCAAATGATGAGATTTATGTCTATATAAGTTAGTTTTGCATTCCCTAGAATTTCATTCAACAGGAATCATTATAATAGGATGCATTTTTTGTTCCCAACTTCTTTCATCCAGCAGTTTTTTTTTTAAATTATGTATTTCGTTCATGTAGAGTCTATCAGTAGTTTGTTCTTTTAACCACTGCATATTTCCTTATAAAAATACACTAAAATTTATTTTATTTACCTATTAATCTGATGATGAATATTTAAGTTACTCCTGGTTTGGGGCAATTATAAATAAACCTATTGTGAACACCCGTGTAGAATTCTTTGCTGGACATGAACTTTCATTTCTCCTAGGTAAATACCTAAGAGTGGAATGAATGGGTTGATTACTATTTCGCTAGGGCTGCTATAATAAAGTAACACAAACTGCATGTCTTAAATACAAAATGTATGCCTTGCCGTTCTAGAAGTTGGAGATCAATGACGTCAACTAATTTTGTCAACAGGATTGGTTCCTTTTGAGAGTTAAGAATAAGAATCTGTTCTATGTTTCTGTCATAGCTTCTGGTGGATTTCTGGCCATTTTGGCTTGTAGCACCATCACCCTGATGTCTGCTTTCATGTTCACATGGCATTCTCCTCTATGTCCAAAATCCGCCTTCTTATAAGGACACCAGTTATATTGGATTAGGGTCCACACTACTCCAATATGATATCATTCTCACAGAACAAAATGACTTTGCTGAAAAGCAAAAAGCTTAGGCTAGAAATCAGACAGTAGTCATTCATGGTGCTCCTGCCAAAAATATATAATCTGAGTATGATCATGTGGACACATTGGACAAACCCAAATTGAGAGACATTTTATTGAACTAATTCCCTGTACTTTTCAAATATCAATATCACAAAAGACAAAGAAAGACTGAGGAATTGTTTTATACTAAAAGAAACTCAAAAGACTTGAAAAGTAAATATGATATGTGATCTTGTTGTGGTAAAGGACATTTGATGACATGTTAAATAAGTTATTACATTAAATAATGGTATTATATATCAATCTTATTTTTTATAATTACATTATTGTTATATAAGAGAAAACCTTGAAAGTGGGAATAGGGTATATGAATTACTGTAAAATAGTACAAAAAATTAAATATACTCCTCCCCCCCACCCCAGTATATACATAGAGGAAATGATAAAGTCAGTATGGGAAAATATATATTTGGATGAGATTACCAAGAGAATGAGTGTAAATAGCAAAGAGAATAATGCTAAGGAAAAATGCTTCAGTATCCCAAAGTTTAGAGATAAGGGGAAATGGGGGGAAATAAAAAAAAAAAAAAAAGGCTCAGCTGAACTAGGTTGAGAGGTAAGATCAAAATTAGATGGAAAACTTTGAAATCTTAGCAGCTTATTAGAATTTTCAGAGAAACAGAACCAATAGGAAATACCTATATCTATTTCTATATTTATATCTATCCATGCAATTGCTCACAAAATTATGGAGGTTGGCGAATCCAAAACTTGCAGGGTAGGACAGCAGATTGGAGACCCAGAGAACAGCAGCTTGAGTCCAAAGGCAGCCTAGAGGCAGAATTCTCTCTTTTTAAGGGAACTTTAACCATTTTTTCTCTAAGACCTTAAACTATTTTGATGAGGCCCACCCCTACTATGAAGGGTAACATAGTTTACTTCAAGTCCATTAGTTTAAATGGTAGTCTCACCTAAAATTATATCTTTATGGTGACATCGAAACTGGTGTTTGGCCAAATAATTAGAGATCATAGTACAGCCAAAGTGACACAAAACTATCCATCACAAAAGCTAACTAAAATAGAGGATATCAAAGCCAAGAGAATAAGGCAATATATAAAATAAATGAGAATTTGGCTATAAACTGACCATTGGGATTAGCAAAACAATACCACTAATGATTACAGAATCACTGCAGATGGTGATTGCAGCCATGCAATTAAAAGATGCTTACTCCTTGGAAGGAAAGTTATGACCAATCTAAACAGCATACTAAAAAGCAGAGACATTACTTTGTCAACCCTGATGATGGGAAAGATTGAGGGTAGGAAGAGAAGGGGACAAAGGAGGATGAGATGGTTGGATGGCATCACTGACTCAATGGACATGAGTTTGGGTAAACTCTGGGAATTGGTGATGGTCAGGGCGGCCTGGCATTATGCAGTTCATGGGGTCGCAAAGAGTCAGGCACAACTGAGCAACTGAACTGAACTGAACTCAATGATTACATATGGTTTGGATGGTGGTACCTGGTTGGAGCAAATCCAAATGAGAATGTGAAGAGAGATATTGGATGCAGTAAAAATAAACAATCATTTGAGGAAATTTTTACTTTACAGATGGGGAGAAAAATGACATGGTAGCTTCTGTGATGAAGTCAAGAGAAGATTTTACTTTTTAAATATGGGATAGGTAGCAATATATTTGCTAAAGAGAGTAATCTAGCAGAAAGGATGAAGAAGAAAAAAGAGAAATGCAACATTTTGAATAGTTGGAATGGGAAAGGTCCAACAGAGACATGGAGGGGTTGAATTTAAAGAGTATGGACTGTTAGTCATATAGATTGGAAGTTGAAGGTATGGGCAGAGAGGTAAGTTATGATGAGAGTGTAGTAATAGGTGCTTATGAAAGTTCTCTATTTCTAATGAAAAAGGACAGGGTCAGCTTTATGGTGTACAACCCATAAAACTGCACAGGACCCAGTGCTCAGAAGGGTCCCACGAATTTTGAATCTCTGTTGTTGATGTTATATAATTCTTAAAAGATTTATGTTTGAACTTTTGTAAAGTTCAATGAGACAAAGTAACATGAGTGTGAGCAGAGGAGATAGACACAATCGATGTATCTTCTCTTTCTTGCTATCACTTTCACATATGACAGTCATGATGCCCTGTGAACACAGAACTCCAATGGATATGCTAGGCATGGGAATTCGGCAAGACAGAGCAAGCACAAGGTAGACAAGCCTTTAAGTACAAATGCCTGGGACACTGATAGCCCAAGAAGCCACACTATCAGTTGTACAAGAACTCGCTTGCAACTCAGAAAAAAAGGCAATAGTGATCCAAGAAGCACAAAAAAGCTCCAGAATTTATTATATCTTTTCTTATTCAAGTTATAATACTTCCCTGTAGTAGCTCACTTCTTATACTGGAAATGATGACATGAAAGGGAAACATAGGGAAACCTATACTTCTTTTTATTTCAGTTTTTCCTTACTCAGCAGTAAGCTGAGGTAGACAGTTTAAATAGAATATTCATGAATAAAGAAGGAAAAAGAAAATGTTTGGTTAATTTTGTACAACATTTCCTCTATTCTGGCAAAAACAAAATACACATGCATATATGAAACACAAAATGTAAGTTTTGTAATATTGCTGGTTCTGCATACAAGTTTTCTTATATTTGCATTGAAAACTGACATTGTATAATATAAAGATTAATGGTAAAATCCATGATAATAAATTAAACTTTTTAAATTTTTCTTTACTTAGGACAAGATTAAATGCGAAGTTAAAAAGCTGCCATGATATTGTCAGAGAGAGAGACTATGAAAGAAAAAAATTTTATGTCTCAGTACTTTTACTGTCATTTTGTTTCCAATTTTTTTAATGAGTCTCTGCAGTTTTTATTTTGTATTCCATCCTGCAAATTATATGCCTGGCTCTGAAACAGCAAGCACATGATCAGCTAAGAGTGATGATGAGAGAGGAGATTTTGGAAGTTTGGGGAAAGAAATGTTATGGTTGAGTGGAAGTGTGAATAGTAATAGTAAAATAAAATATGATTACTGGGTAGCATTAAGAAACCACTTGAGGTTAATGATCATAATTATAAAGAGTGTCCAGTCAGCATGACTGTCTTTTTCCCTCAGACATATTCATTTGCATGGAGGGCAAGGAGGTTGAGTGAGTATGAAAGGAAGCAGAACCATTGTAATAACTGACTAGGAAATTTAATCTAAACAAGGAGGGAAGTGAGAATTTAAGGAGCTAACAGATCTTTGAGAAGTCAGAAAATCAAATACGTTCTTATGTTTGGAGAACTGTTAGAGTTGGAGTACTAGAGGGAGTGAGCCAGAAATAGAAAAAGTGGAAGGTTTGATGTTGAAATTTTGGGTGGGAGGTTGTTATTGGTCATAAGCACTAGGATATAACCATGAAAATGTGTGTCTATGATAATGTAGAAGAGATCAACCTACTGAGTGTTCTGAATACTGGAAGGATCTTCATGGATGGCAAAATCTGAGAGTTATGATAGCAGTATTGCCAGAGAAGACTACAGGGAATTCAGCCCTGACATCAAAGGAGGAGGAATATTGATTCTAGGAAATGATAATTGACTCCAAGAGAGAGAGGTGTTGACAGATTAGTGATAAAAGATTCAGAGATATAGGGAATCTAAATTTCCCTTTAGCAGAAGAAGAGTAGGAGTTGAGGTCAGAAGGTAATTACAGAATGTAAAGGAATCAAAGTTCCAAGTGATGAGTATTAATGTAGAAGACTAGGGTTTCTATAGTAATAACATGAAAAGGAATAAATAAAGAGCATGATGTAGTGATCATTCTTATAATCTCAAGTTTTGGGGCTGCATAATTCTGGGGTACCCCTGGAAACCTGCTAATGGAAAGTCCATGTCCTACTGGGAAGTTTCGTCATTAATGACTGGACACTCGCAACTGCTCTAATGACAATCAGTGGAGCATGTATGGATTTATGAAGATCTGCTTATTCAGAGAAATTACAAGTAATTTGAAAACAAGCATAAGCTAGCTGTGTGGGGGTAAAAAAAGATGAAATTTTAAGGGTGGACAATTTTAAAGGGATTTGAGCTTCAGCCTACATATAAAAAGGAGCCTTTCTAAAAAAATTTGTTGGAGGTATAATTTAAAATCTTGAATTAATTTCAGGTGTACAATAAAGTAAATTTGTTTTCCATGTACATATATCCCCTTTTTTAGCTTCTTTTCCCATATAGGCTATTACAGAGTACTGAGTGGAGTTCCCTGTGCTATACAGTAGGTCCTTATTATTATCGATCTTATGTATTGTAGTGTGTATATGGGCTTCCCAGGTGGCACTAATGGTAAAGAACCTACCTGCCAAGCAGGAGACTTAAGAGATGTGGATTCGATCCCTGGTTGGGGAAGATCCCCTGTAGGAGGGTATGACAACCCACTCCAATATCCCTGCCTGGAGAGTCCCAAGGACAGAGTGTGCATATACCAACCCTGTTCTTCCAATTATCCCACTACTCTGCCCCCAGGTACCATAAGTTTATTTTTTACACGAAGAGGAGTCTTTTATAGACCTCAGTTCAGTTCAGTTGCTCAGTCATGTGACTTTTTGTGACCCCATAGACACACCAGGCCTCCTTGTCCATCACCAACTATGGGAGTTTACCCAAACTCATGTTCACTGAGTTGGTGATGCCATCCAACCATCTCATCTTCTGTCATCCCCTTCTCCTCCTTCTCAATCTTTCCCAGCATCAGGGTATTTTCAAATGAGTCAACTCTTCGATCAGGTGGCCAAAGTATTGGAGTTTCAGCTTTAGCATCAATCCTTCCAATGAACACTCAGGACTGATCTCCTTTAGGATGGACTGGTTGGATCTCCTTGCAGTCCAAGGGACTCTCGAGTCTTCTCCAACACCACAGTTCAAAAGCATCAAGTCTTCTGCACTCAGCTTTCTTTATAGTTCAACTCTTAGATCTATACATGACTACTGGAAAGACCATAGCTTTGACTAGATGGATCTTTGTTGGCAAAGTAATGTCTTTGCTTTTTAATATGATATATAGGTTGGTCATAACTTTCCTTCCAAGAAGTAAGCATCTTTTAATTTCATGGCTGCAGTCATCATCTGCAGCGATTTTGAAGTAAAAAAATAATAATAAAGTCAGCCACTGTTTCCACTGTTTCCCCATATATCTGCCACAAAGTGATGGGACCAGNGTGATGGGACCAGATGCCATAATCTTCATTTTCTGAATGTTGAGCTTTAAGCCAACTTTTTGACTCTCCTCTTTCACTTTCATCAAGAGGCTTTTCAGTTCCTCTTCACTTTCTGCCATAAGGGTGGTGTCATCTGCATATCTGAGGTTATTGATATTTTTCCCGGCAAAAGTCCCATTAAATTAACCTGATTGTGACCAACTGGATCTTTGATTAGAAAAGAGTAGAAGACAAAGGTAAATTCTAAGACACCAGGGGCTATGATTTAGTAGAATCAAAGAAGAAAGTGGTATAAAGATACAGATTATGCTGTATACTTTGGCGATCTTAGATTGGAAGAAGTATAAATCCAGCTAGTGGGACCCATTGAGGAAATAGATATATTCAAAAAGACACTGGTCCACAATGAAGACAGAAATTTGAAAGTCATGGAATTTCAGGCACTTGAAGAGACCAAAAGATTCAGAGTGTAATAAGGTGTGATTGTTTAAGTTAAATAATGTAAAAGTTCAGTAGAAGTGAATGTTGATGAGCAAGGAGGCTGAGGTGTTAGATGAATCTACTGCTTCATTATTCAGGGATGGCAAGGGTAGATGGGAGGAAACCTGGTAGTCATCTGCAAAGCCAAAAAGGATTAGGTTACAGGGGCCTACATTTTGCTCATTGTCTTCATCATTTTGTGTGCATGGACCATCATGCTAAGGAGGGGGGCGGGGAGAGAGAGGGAGAGAAGAGGAAAGAGGAGGAGGAGAAAAGGGAAGAGAAGAGGAGAGCCTCTAAAAATATTTAGAGATCTCATAATTTTCAGACGCTTCAGAAAGAGACTGAACCGTCAAATCATTCTACGATATGTTCAAGATATTAGTCCAACATCTTTCTCTCTCTCTCCAACAAATGCTTGAATATTTTTTAGTATGTGTTGCTTGTCTACCTTGCATGCATGCTTACTTAGTCATGTCTGACTCTTTGTGACCCTTTGGACTATAGCCCACTAGGCTCTTCTGTCCATGGGATTTTTCTGGCAAGAATACTGGAGTAGGTGCCCATTTCCTCCTCCAGGGGATCTTCCCAACCCAGGGATTGAACCCACCTATTCTGTGTCTCCCACACTGCAGGCAGATTCTTAACCCACAGAGCCATCAGGGAAGCCACACGTTTCATAAGATAGTGCAATATAGAGAAAAAAGATCAGTTTCTGATGTTGAAATTAAATCCTGGATCTGTTATGCAATCTTGGATTAGCTTATCCCATTTATAAGATGGATAAGTATTTTATAGGTCTGCTAGGATGATGTGGCATTATATACAAAAAAAGATGTACACAGTTGTGTGGATGCACCCCCACACAAGCATACATATATTCATAACCCAGCCCTAAACTACACATGCTATTGTACAGACAACCTTGAGAATGTTCTGACATAGTCAAGCTACTGGTCTTAATTTTACCCCTTGGAGCTGCTGCTGCTGCTGCTGCTAAGTCACTTCAGTCGTGTCCAATGCTGTGCAACCACATAGACGGCAGCCCACCAGGCTCCCCTGTCCCTGGGATTCTCCAGGCAAGAACACTAGAGTGGGTTGCCATTTCCTTCTCCATGCATGAAAGTGAAAAGTGAAAGTGAAGTCGCTCAGTCTTGTCTGACTCTTTGCGACCCCATGGACTGCAGCCTACCAGGCTCCTCCATCGATGGGATTTTCAAGACAAGAGTACTGGAGTGGGGTGCCATTGCCTTCTCCGACCCCTAGGAGGGATCCAGACAAATCCTGTCCTTCTTGTCTAAGTGAGAGGCTAAAAAAGAAACTGTAGGAAGAGGGAGGCAAAGATTGTCTTGACATCAAAGATGTTGAGCAAGGAGGATTTGTAGGCATTTGATGTATGTGGAATTATGGTACCTAGATCTTAGATTAAGTCAAGTGCATTTGAAAGCTTTCCCAACTGTGAAAGTTTCTCTAAGTAGTTCTCTCAACAGGTTCACCTCAGGAAATTAACACACCCCAGGACCAATTGAAGTTCTCATCAATTAAGCTAATTGACACAGCAGGCTTAACCTATTTTCCAGTGGTGAATATAAAGTATTTATTCAACAAACAAAGGCCTCTTAAATCTTTGGAAAGCCTACCCTAGTCAATATGTTGAAGGCTCAAAATTTAAAAACAACAAAACATATAGATGTATAAGCTTAATAATACTAAACTCACCCTTCAATTAGGCAGGCCTTGTGTTGAGGAGAAGGGATTTATTACATTCAACTAAACTTATGATTTTGTTTAAAAATTTTAAACATAAAGATTTCCATATTTTCTTTAAGGAAAGCAATGTTCTAATAAAATTCTTTACAGTCTTTTAAAAATATGCTTTAATATTTTTATTGCAACCAAAATATAGTATGAAATAATCATTTCATTTTTAAGCTTTGTGTTCAAATTGAAAAATAATTATTAAGTTTTCAAATGGTGTTCTTTTAAGTCCATTACACATTTCCCCCTCAAACAAAGTATCTGTTGACAATGAATTAAAAAAAAATAGGATAGAGGATATAAAATTTCTTTGTAAAATTTAAATTAGTTTTAAAGTAGATCTTATTACTCTTATCCTGGAAACCAACCTGATGACTTTTCCTTTGGTCCCCTGTTGAAGTTTATGTACTCATTCAAATTATAACACAAGTTTTGTTCTTGTTTCTCCATTTTACGAGTATATTGTCTGCTTGACCTTGGAAAACTTATTTACCCTCTCTGTGTCTGTTTACTTATTAGTAAAATGGGCCAGTTTGAGAGAATCATTGTGAGAATCAAAAATGAGACTATGCAGTAAAAGTTTTACTGTGTTTGTGAGTATAAGTTAGCACTCAATAAATGTGAGCTATTATAGGCAGAAAAATGGAAAAAGTAAAGGAGACGAGAGGCACTCTGGGTGAAAGGGATGTTGCATGTCAAAAACACAGAAGTAGAGCTCAGCTGTGCTTGCTGATTGGCAGGGAGCTGTCAGGCTAGAATTCTGATGTTGCAGGAAGTGATGACAGGTGATGATTCATGAGGATTTTGTAAAGCCAAACTGAAAGTCTGGGTTTTAAGTTTTGTTGAGTGCATAGTGGAGAGATTTTGTTTGTTTTTCTTATTTTAATTTTATTAACAGTAAGTGTCTTGATCAAGAAAATCTTTTAGGAAGATTTGACTGGAGCAATGAATGGATATTGTTGAAAATGAGAACGAGCCCGAAATGGAGTCACTAAACTCCACATCTCCAAACGAAGACCTAACAATTACTATTTTGGCTCTCCAGGAAAGAAATTTTAAACCAGTCAATCAGGAATTGCCTGATCAGCACTCGTTAAGTCATTGCTGATGGATTCCTGCTATCTTCTAAAGGAAAGTTATCTTGAAATAATTAACTCGCTTTTTGTCTGGCATAACGTTTTTTATTCCTGCTCCCTTCTGCCTTTAAGTCTATCATTTTGTTCAGCTCCTTGAGTTCCTTTCTATTTGTTAGATGGAATTCTGCACATTCATGAATTGTTGGATAAGGTCAATAATATCTTCATAATTCACTCAGCTAAATTTTGTTTTCAATTTTGTTTTAACAATGTGAACTTTGAAGACTAGAGATTAGTCAGGAAATTATTATAAGAAGCTGGAATTAGGTTAATAGTATTTATTGGATCACAAAACAATACAGGAAGACTTAAAGATAAGTTAGTATGTTCTTTCTCTACTTCTGAATTTTTTACAAAGAAATCAAAGTATAAAATCAACTAATGATTTACTTTGGTCACACAACCAGTTCTACTAAATCTAGGGCTAGAATAAAATGTGTATGTTCCCAGGTCCGTGCTGTCTCCCTAACACCAAGCTATCTCAGTTCAGCAGGCACATATTGAAAATATACCGTGTGCAAATCACTCAAATGGATACCTCAGGTAATATGAAGGGAAGACATGAATTGTAAAAAAGAAAATGTGATTGGTTTATAAAAAGTGAAAGTGTTAGTTGCTCAGTTGTGTCAGACTCTTTTGCAATCCCATGGACAGTAGTGCACCAGGCTCCTCTGTCCAAGAGATTCTCCAGGCAAGAGTACTGGAGGGTACTTTTTCAGGGGATCTTTTTGACCCAGAGATTGAAACTGAGTCTTCCAAATTCAGGCAGATTCTTTTACCATCTGAGACACAGCAGACTCTTATGATGGCTTATACCATTATGCTTTTGCTTTGGAGTATTTGAAGATGTCTCAAGAAATTATTTCACAAATTTGCAAAGACTTAAATACTGCTAGTGACTCTATTTGTAGCAACTTAAAAATGTCCAGTTTTATTTTTTGTTAACCAAAAAATTTTTCCAAAAAGTATAGTAATTCTGAATTACATAGGATTATTAGCTAGTGCAAATGGCCTCTTACTGGCCTCCAATGAGGAAAAACTCAGGGCTCTCCACTTGAGCTTCTTTGACACCACACTGACAGTGTGATAGTAGGCCAAGAGGTATCTTATACTTTGGTGAAGTGAAAGTCATTCAGTCATGTCCAGCTCTTTGCAACCCCATGGACTATATAGTCCATGAAAATTTTCAGGCCAGAGTACTGGAGTGTGTAGCCTTTCCCTTCTCCAGGGGATCTTCCCAACCCAGGGATTGAACCCAGGTCTCCCACACTGTGGGGGATTCTTTACCAGCTGAGCCACCAGGGAAGGCCTATACTTTGGTAAGAATGGACAAAAAAGTTCCAGTCTCAGCCTTTGTCAGTAAGGATGGGAGTAAGGCCATGGTTTTTCCTCTGGTGTTTGCTAGTTAAGAGTGATTATTGTCTACAATTTTTCTGTCTTGTTGGCTTCCCTTTTTCTGGACCTTTGGTTAAAAGGAATGAAATTTTATTGGGGCTAATTTTGCTTGTGTACATTGGTGTTTCCAGTATTTCTGGATTACTGGCTTCTCCAGAACTAAATTTGGCTTGGTAAATCAATACTAAGTCAAAAGAAAATCCAGAAAATCATCAATGTAATTACTTAAACACAAGATCCCTAGACTGTCTGCTGTCTTCTCTCTATCTTTTTCTAGAGTCCTCCTAAGTTTGCATTATATACTATGCCATAAGATTTTAACTGTACTTAGTGGGAGATATAAGGAAGAATATAGCTATTCTAACTTTCCAAAATTGGAAATCATTTATGAGCTTTCTAACATGATTTTTACATTGGAATGTAGGATAATTCCCCCCTCAAAATATTTTTTCTTGTCTTATTTTTATTGCAAAAGATCTGATTTTATTGTTTTTCTCATAAAAGCAGCACATCTTATACATTTCAACCATATCATTTCAGATGTTAGAAAACCACTATTAGGTGCTTAGAATATTTCACATTCTGTGTTAATTACAGAATCCAACTGAGATTAATAAAACAATAACTTTAGATTTTTCTGATTCTAAGATTACTTATTATAAATGACAATAAGTTTATATCCAGAATACATTAAATTGATAATTTAAGAAGAATATAAACTAATAGTACTAGAAAGAAAGATGTAATAATAGAACTAGAAATATTTGTTTTGTCTTTAAGTGTTTGAAGAATAGATCATACAATTGGATTATTGAGAAGTAGATTATATTCAAATATCTACTGATAATATGTTTATATTGTATACATAGCAATTTAACCTGGCTGATTTTTCATGAATCTCCCCCTGATAATTAGTTTTATGCCATCTTGCCGGGTGGTATACTTTTCTCAGCCCTCCTGGGAATATCTACAATATGGTTTAAGCACTATTATGAATAATATAATACAACATTAAGATTTTTATCAATGTACAGATTACATATTCATATTAAAAATTAAATGTGTAGAGTGCATGAAGTATTCAGGATTCCTAAGTANCCAGTCATTTCTTGAAGGATTAATATAGATAAAATTATGACATTATTATAATACCTGAGGAACAACACCAAACTAGGTTGAAAGTGTGGAAAAAAAGTGTTAAAACATTAGAATTATTCAAAGTCCATAATTATACTAAGTTTTTTCTTGAAATAATTTCTTCTCTGTTATCTTCTTTTGTTTGCCTTTTTAAAAACCGGATTTCAGAGTTTTGAGAGACACAAAACAATCAAATCTGATTTCTCCTTTTGTTAGCCAATAAGAAAGTGAACTATGTCCTGTACTATGTTAAAAATTGAAGGTAATACAAATTATAGAAAGAAGTTAAAATGGGAGAATCCTGTGAGTCTGTTTCTGCTTCTTTAAATAAATTCATTTGTATCAATTTTTGATTCCATACATAAGATATCATATGATATTTGTCTTTCCCTGTCTGACTTACTTCACTAGTATGATAATCTCTAGTTCCATTCATGTTGCTGGAAATAGCATTATTTCATTCATTTTTATGGCTGAGTAATAAAACAAACTTACAGTTACCGAAGTAGAAAGGTGAGTAGGGTGGGGTAAATTTGAAGTCTGGGGTTAACATATATACACTATTATATATAAAATAGATAATCAACAAAGACCTACTGTTTAGCTCAGGGAACTCAATTCAATATTCTCTAATAACCTATGTGGGGAAAGAATATGGAAAAGAATAGGTATAACCAAATCACTTTGCTATACACCTGTAACATTGTAAATCAACTATGCTCCAATATAAATTAAACATTAAAAATAGAAAAANTCAATATTCTCTAATAACCTATGTGGGGAAAGAATATGGAAAAGAATAGGTATAACCAAATCACTTTGCTATACACCTGTAACATTGTAAATCAACTATGCTCCAATATAAATTAAGCATTAAAAATAGAAAAAAAAAAAAAACCCTACAGTCTTACAGCAAAAATAAAATAATCACTCTGTCATGAAAAAAGAAAATGCTAGAATCCTGATTTCTATTAGCTTTCAAGCTTTTTAGGTTAAGAAAAACATACAAAGGTGTAAACAGATACTAGACCTTGGGGTGCCATGTGAATTGTGAGGGGTATATTGGAGTAAAACCTTTGAGTGATGTATAAGCCTATGGCACAACTCTTGGGATGTTCCTTCATGGTGCTACACACTTGGTGTCTTCACAATCCCTAAATTTATCCCATCTCTTTTCTGGGTTTGTCATATGGACTATCTCCCCTACTCAAGGACCTGATCACCTTTTGCTGAGGACCAAGAAGCACCGGGAGGAACAGCAGGAGTTCCTCAAGGTCTGTACATTTGTTTGGAAGTGGCCTATTCAAAACATGTCCTGCACCCATGGTGTGCCATGCACTGTGCTAAACTTTTTACTTACATGTCTTCTTTAATCCCTCTACCACGTTATGAGGTAGGGTGCTATTAATAGTATGCCCTTTAATAGATGAGGGAACTGACTGACAGACACTGAGAAAATTTTCATAATTTGTCTCAGGTCAAAAGTGGGTTTTTTAGAGAGGAAAAAATAAAAACTAAGGGGCTGATAGAATACATTCATACACTAGAGGAGTAGACGTTAGAAGAAAAAAAAATCTAGGGGTATGCTTTGCAAATCTCTCAATATGCAGAAACCAGGGAAGTTCTAGGTTCTAATATCTGACAGAATTCATTTTGTACATAGAGGTTGTTTCCTCCAGGAAATGGTAACCAATATCATTATCAGTTCAGTTCAGGCACTCAGTCATGTCCAGCTCTCTAATACCCCATCGATTACAGCATGCCAGGCTTCTCTGTCCTTCACCATCTCCCAGAGCTTTCTCAAATTCATATCCATCAAGTTGGCAATTCCATCCAACGATCACATCATCTGTCATCCCCTTCTCCTCCTGCCTTCAATCTTTCCCAACATCAGGGTCTTTTCTAATGAGTAAGCTCTTCCCATCAGGTGGTCAAAGTATTGGAGCTTCAATATCAGTACTTCCCATGAACATTCAGGACTGATTTACTTCAGAATTGACTGGGTTGATCTTGCAGTCCAAGGAACTCTCAAGAGTCTTTGCCAATACCGCAGTTCAAAAGCATTCTTCAGTGCTCAGCTTTCTTTATACTACAACTCTCACATCTATAGATGACTATTGGAAAAACCATAGCTTTCACTATATAGACCTTGACAGCAAGGTAATGTATGCTTTATAATATACTGTTTTAGTTTNGTTCAAAAGCATTCTTCAGTGCTCAGCTTTCTTTATACTACAACTCTCACATCTATAGATGACTATTGGAAAAACCATAGCTTTCACTATATAGACCTTGACAGCAAGGTAATGTATGCTTTATAATATACTGTTTTAGTTTGCCATAGTTTTTCTTCCAAGGAGCAAGCATCTTTTAATTTCATGGCTACAGTCACCATCTGCAGTGATTTTGGAGCCTAAGAAAATAGTCTCTCACTGCTTCTACTTTTTATCCATTTATTTGCCACGAAGTAATGGGACTAGATGCCATGATCTTTGTCTTTTGAATGTTGAGTTTTAAGCCAACTTTTTCACTCTCCTCTTTCACTTTTATCAAGTGAAAGAGGCTCTTTAGTTCCTCTTCACTTTCTGCCAAAGGATGGTGTCATCTGCATATCATGTCATCTGAGGTTATTGCTATTTCTCCTGGCACTCTTGATTCCAGCTTTTGCTTCATCCAGGCTGGTATTTCTCATAATGTATTCTGCATGTAAGTTAAATAAGCAGGGTGACAACATACAGCCTTGACGTTCTCCTTTCCCAATGTGGAACCAGTCCACTGTTGCATGTCCAGTTTTAATTTTTACTTCTTGACCTGCATACAGGTTTCTCAGGAGGCAGGTCAGGTGATCTGGTATTTGCATCTCTTTAAGTATTTTCCAAAGTGTGTTGTGATCCAGTCAAAGGCTTTAGCATAGTCAATAAAGCAGAAGTAAATGTTTTTCTGGAATTCTCTTGTTTTTTCTGTGATCCAACAGATGTTGGCAATTTGCTCTCTGGTTTCTCTGCCGTTTCTAAATCCAGCTTGAACATCTGGAAATTCTTGGTTCATGTACTGTTGAAGCCTGGCTTGGAGAACTTTGAGCATTACTCTGCTAACATGTTAGATGAATGCAATTGTATAGGAGTTTGAGCATTCTTTGGCATTGCTTGTCTTTGGGATTGGAACGAAAACTGACATTTCCAGTCCTGTGGCTACTGCTGAGTTTTCCAAATTCACTGGCATATTGAGCACAATATTTTAAGAGCATCATCACACAGGTTTTGAAATAACTCAGTGGAATCCCATCACCACCACTAGCTTTGCTCATAGTGATGCTCCCTAAGGCCCACTTGACTTTGCATATCAGGATGTCTAGCTCTAGGTGAGTGATCACACCATCATGGCTATCTGGATCATTAAGATCTTTTTGTATAGTTCTTCTGTGTATTCTTGCCACCTCTTCTTAATATCTTCTGCTTATGTTAGGTCCATACCACTTCTGTCCTTTATTGTCCCCATCTTTGGATGAAATAATCCCTTGGTATCTCTAATGTTCTTGAAAATATCTCTAGTTTTTCCCATTCTATTGTTTTCCTCTATTTCTTTGCATTGATCACTGATGAAGACTTTCATACCTCTCCTAATATTTTTTGGAACTCTGCAGATGGATATCTTTCCTATTCTCCTTTGCCTTTTGGATCTGTTCTTTTCTCAGCTATTTGTACGACCTCTTCAGACAACATTTTGCCTTTTTGCATTTCTTTTACTTGGGATGGTTTTGATTACCACTTCCCATACAATGTAATGAACCTCCATCCATAGTTCTTCAGGCACTATATCAGATCTAATCCCTTGAATCTATTTGTTACTTCCACTGTATAATTGTAAGGGATTTGCTTTATGTCATATCTGAATGATCTAGTGATTTTCCCTACTTCAGTCAATTTAAATTGAATTTTACAATAAGAAGCTCATTATCTGGGCCACAGTAGGCTCCCAGTCTTGTTTTTGCTGACTGTATAGAACTTCTCCATCTTCAGCTGCAAAGTGTATAATCAATCTGATTTTAGTATTGACCGTCTGGTGATGTCCACGTGTAGAATCATCTCTTGTGTTGTTGGAAAAGAGTGTTTGCGGTGACCAGTACACAATATTTTTATAAGCGATTGAAAGTTTTTGCAGTATAGTTTTTTTACAATATTGTGTTAGTTTCTTCCATACAATGAAGTGAATCAGCTACATGTATATATATATCCCCTCCCTTGTGGACCTCCCTCTCATTCAGCCCGCATTCAGCTACCTATGTAGGTCATTACAGAGCACTCACTCTAGCTCCCTGTGCTAAACAGCTGGTTCCCATGAGCTATCTATTTTACACATGATAGTGAAGAATGGATAAAAAAGTGGTACCTCTATACAATGAAATACTATATGTATAATGAAATATACTCAGCTATAAGAAGGAAAGAAATTGAGTCATTTGTAGAGCTGTGGATGAACTTAGAATCTGTCATACAGAGTGAAGTAAGCCAGAAATAGAAAAGTGGATGTTGCATATTGATGCCTACATGTGAAATCTAGAAAAATGGTACAGATCAACCTATGAGCCGGGCAGGAATAGAGACCCAGATATAGAGAATAGACATGTGAATACAATGGGGGAAGGGTAGAGTGGGGTGAATTTGGAGATTAGGGTTGACATAAGCTTCCCTGGTGGCTCAGAGGGTAAAGTGTCTGCCTGCAATGCAGGAGACCTGGGTTTGATCCCTGGGTCAGGAAGATCCCCTGGAGAAGGAAATGGCAACCCACTCCAGTACTCTTGCCTAGAAAATCCCATGGACAGAGAAGCCTGGTAGACTACAGTCCATGGGATCACAAAGAGTTGGACACGACTGAGTGACTTCACTTTCACTTTCTAAGTGATTGTAATTTACTTTTATAAATTGTGGGTCACTGACCACTGATATCTATTGATACAAAGCAGAGAACAAAACCAAGAAGCCTATCATTCTACTTGATAATTTTGTTTGCCTTTCCTTTTTACTTTGTTTTACCTAAAATGGCAATTCTTTGTTTTGGATTGTGGCTAGCAAATCAATACAGGTCTACATCTTAGGGTTCTGGGAACATTACTTTTAATTGAAACATTATATTGCAGAGTGAAATTGGTGACTTGTGTTTAAAGTGCTCTAATGGGCATGGCAATACTTGTGATTTCTAAATTGCATTGACGTAGGATTAATATCTGGATGTCTTGGTGGCTTTATTGACTGTATGGATCTTTGCAAATCCTGGCTGCATAAACTACTTGGCGCTGGAGCACAGCTTTGTAAGTGCAGAAGGAGCTCTACCTGTTTCAGTGATGGATGATCCAACTGCTGCTACAGAATAAAACCCATCTGGCTAGTACAAGGTAGAATAAGAAATCAGGGAGGAAGGTACTTTTATGAGTTCAAATTTTCTGGGAGAAAAATTAAGGGAGAAATTTCAAACTCAGGACTTAAACTTTTCTGTGGGAAGAAGAAACAATCTGTAGAAAGTTGTCTGTTGTTACCTGTTAGAGAGGATTAGCACACTGCTGCTATATTTGGCATGATGGCATTTTCAAATTATGATGTTATTTCAAATATACTGGAAAACCATGTTTTTCAGCCTAATTGGATAATGGAAAATTTCAAAGTGAAATTCAGAAGACTTTCTCATTTTATGCAGTAAGGTGAACTTTGAATAGCTGTACTTCCCTGAACTATTAAAACAAAACAACAACAACAACAAAAAAAACTATTAGAGGTAAAATAAAATGTATAAAGTTCCCAGTTCATTGATTAAGAAAGTATTATAGTGGCATGGATTAGAGAAGTTGTTGACAGGGCTTATCTGATAATCTTTGATAACCTCTCCCGAAAGGGATTCTAACATTCTTGGTGGATTATGGGATTTAGTATTAATTCTCTGGGGTTAATAAAAGGTACATTAAAAAATCACAAATATGGTGTTATTTAGGGGAAGTTCAAGGTTCTCATCTGCTGCCTTCTTTTACCATCCAGCCCCAACTTCATCCTTTAGGAGGAGAGTTTTCAATCTAAACTTTTCAGATTTAAGATACTACAATGGGCTACAGTTAAAGGGAAGAAATTTCAAAAGCTCTGTGTGTCTGGGTGGTGTTTTTCTTTATTATTTTTTAACTCAGGTATAGGGATTCCCTCGTAGCTCAGTTGATAGAGTCTGCCTACAATGCAGGAGACCCAGGTTTGATTCCTGGGTTGCAAAGATCCCCTGGAGAAGAAAATGGCAGCCCACTCCAGTATTCTTGCCTGGGAAATCCCATGGACAGAGGAACCTGCCAGGCTACAGTCCATGAGGTTGCAAGAGTAGGACACAACTTAGTGAACTAAACCCACACCAGCCAGTGGATCAGATGGTAAAGAATCTGCTTGCAATGAGGGAGGCCTGGGTTTTACCTNTTTTTCTTTATTATTTTTTAACTCAGGTATAGGGATTCCCTCGTAGCTCAGTTGATAGAGTCTGCCTACAATGCAGGAGACCCAGGTTTGATTCCTGGGTTGCAAAGATCCCCTGGAGAAGAAAATGGCAGCCCACTCCAGTATTCTTGCCTGGGAAATCCCATGGACAGAGGAACCTGCCAGGCTACAGTCCATGAGGTTGCAAGAGTAGGACACAACTTAGTGAACTAAACCCACACCAGCCAGTGGATCAGATGGTAAAGAATCTGCTTGCAATGAGGGAGGCCTGGGTTTTACCTCTGAGTTGGGAAGATCCCCTGGAGAAGGGAATGGCAACCCACTCCAGTATTCTTGCCTGGAGAATCCCATGAACAGAGAATACAGTCCATGGGGTCTCAAAAAGTCAGACATGACTGGACGACTAACACACTGACATACAACATTATATTAGTTTTAGGTATGCAACATAATAATTTGATATTTGTATATGTTGTTAAATGATCACCACAATAATTCTAGTTAATATTCATCACCATACATACTTACAGAATTCTTTTTCTGTGTTAATAACTTTTTTAAGATTTACTTTCAAATAAACAAGTGGGACCTAATTAAACTAAAAAGCAGAGGAAATTATAAACAAGGTGAAACGACAAGTCTCAGAATGGGAGAAAATAATAGCAAGTGAAACAACTGACAAAGGATTAATTTCCAAAATATACAAGAAGCTCATACAGGTCAAGACCAGGAAAACAAACAACCCAATCAAAAAGTGGGGAAAAGACCTTAACAGACATTTCTCCAAAGAGGACATACAGATGGCTAACCAACACATGAAAATATGCTCAACATCACTTATTTTTGAGAAATGAAGATGACAGCTACAATGAGATATCACCTCACACCAGTCAGAATGGCCATCATCAAAATGTCTACAAACAAGAAATGCTGGAGAGGGTGTGGAGAAAATGGAACCTTGTTGCACTCTTGGTGGGAATGTAAATGATACGGCCACGATGGAAGACAGTATGGAGATTACATAAAAATTAAGAATACAACTACCATATGATCCAGCAATCCCACTACTAGGCATACACCTGAGGAAACCAAAACTGAAAAAGAAACATTTCCCCCCCTATGTTCATTGCAGTGCTATTTAACATGGTTAAAGCATGGACGCAACCTAGATGTCCATTGACAGATGAATGGATAAAGAAGCTGTGGAATATAAATATAATGGAATACTACTCAGCCATAAAAAAAAGAGTGCATTTGAGTCAGTTCTAATGAGGTAGATGAACCTAGAGCCTATTATACAGGGGGAAGTAAGTCAGAAACTGAAAAAATATAAATACACTAACACATATATGGAATCTAGAAAATGGTACTGATGAAATTATTTGCAGGGCAGCAACAGACACAGACAGAGGACAGACTTGTGGACAGCAATGGAGACACAGACAGAAAGAGCAAATTTATGGATTTGGGGGTGGGGAGGAAGGAAAGGGCGGGGTTTATGGAGAGAGTAACATGGAAACTTATATTACCATATGTAAAGTAGATAACCAATGAGCATTTGCTATGACTCAGGGAACTCAAACCAGGGTTCTGTAACAACCTAGAGGGATAGGATAGGGAGGGAGGTTCAAGAGGGAGGGGACATATTCATATCTATGGCTGATTCATGTTGATGTTTGGCAGAAACCAACACAATTCTGTAAAGCAATTATCCTTCAACTAAAACATAATTAAAATAAAAAGATTCACTTTTTTAGGAACTTTCAAATATGCGAAACAGTGTTGTTAACTATGGTTGCCATGCTTTACATTACATACCCATGCCTTATTTCATAACTGGAAGTTGGTATTTTTGAAGCCATCACCCATTTTCAAACACCACTCTGTTCTCTGTATCTGTGAGGTTTTGTTTGTTTGTTTATGTCTTTCTTCAAACACTCTCTTCTCCCACATAGTTAAGGGAAATCTTTCAGAAGACATCTGAAGTAAGTGTAAGGCAGGGAACCTAGGCTGGTTCCACCACTGTCATTAGAGCAAATCTTTAAAAAAAATTTTTTCATGCACTTATCTGGGCACACGTGTGTTGGCCTTTATTAGGACTGGAGTTTGAAATTGGGTTTGGGTTTGGGGGATGGTGTGAGTGGAACAAATCTTTCAGCCTATTTTAGTTTGGGCCCATTTGGACTTACCTAGCTTAGGGATCACCTTCATTGTCTCAGTCTAGCCAATTAGCAAGTTACAGAGGATTCAAGATAAAAGTCTACCCATTATAAAATGGTAATTTTTCTTTATCTAAGCATACTTCTCTTTCAAGAATCCTATCAAGAGGAATGGCAAATCTTGGGTTATTTTTAGATCTTGGTTCTAATGTCATTTTAAACCAACTCTAAAATATAGTCTATCTGGTGTTCTTGGACTTAATTGCAGGCAATTGCTACTTTTTTATAAGTAATACACCTGAAATATTGATTTTGTTTACCCTAACTGGTTTATACTATTATCTCTATTACAGTCCAAGTCCAAAATTATTGTAATTAATCTGGTAAAATAAAACAGAGCAGATTCTCAGGGCTTTCACCCCTAGATATCTAAGGTTTTAAAATGATCCTCTTCCTTCAGACTCGATTTGAGGATTTTTAAGTCAAGTGGATATTTGATGGTATAAATGAGACATGCTGTATTATACTACCCATGTGACTCCAATTGACCTTATAAAAATATAATTGCTGCAGTATATATGCATATCAAATATCCATTACCTCTGACCCTTTCAAACGGGTTTGAAACTAGGGCCCCATGGAAAGCCAGACTTCATTTGCTTTTAGTCTCTAAATTGGATTTGGATTCTGTAGCAGGTCTGGATTTTCTCCTCTCTGGATAGTAGAGTCTTTGCCTCCACATATATTTACAATCACCAAGAGAGCACTCTTTTGTCCAAGGGGCATTGACAATGCAAAACTCTTTCTAGATGACTTAATGTAGCCCATTAACATTTTGTTAAGCAACCAATATTTACAATTGCAGAAACCAATTGCTTGCTTTATGGAGAGAACATTTCATGTAGATATCATATTTTTTCAGTGATTGCCAAAAAAATCAATCTGAGCTTTCAGTTGAATTAAAGTATATATTTTGTAAAATCTAAAACAGACAATCACTATATTATTCCTGAAGAATTTTTTGAAATTCACAGAGGGAAGATAATAATGCTTTTATTTCTCCAAACAATATATCAATATGCTTTTTTTTAAATCACACAATAGTTTTTTGGAACTATATGTACTTTTAATGAATAAAAGCATTAAATTCTAAAAGGTAGAAATATTATTTATGCTTATTAAGGTTAATATGATAGACTCAAATTGGATTTTAGAGTTGAATCTCAGTTCTACCACTTCTTAACTATGAGGAATTTGGCCAATCATTTTACCTCTTAGAATTTTATTTCCCTCACCTTTAAAAAAGAATAGATGCTATAAATCTTAACTTTTAGATACGCTTGAAAAATTATGTTGCAATACTTAGTACTGAAATAATAATAGTAGTTTATTCCCTATTTTTACATAATTCTATGTAATACTATTTTATGTTTAATTTAACAATATGAATACTTAATAACATTGCTATGTTGGGGACCAACAAAAACCTCAAGCTGTTGATATCAAAGATGTTATTTCTTTCTTTGTGTAATCTATAGATAAGAAAACTAAGGTAGTAGGTTTAATTGTTAAGAATATGGACCCTGAAGTTAGATTCCCTGCTTTAAATTTCAGTCACCCCTCCACTCCAACACTAGACACCCGAGTTATGTGACTTTGGACAAGTACTAAACTTCCATATGCTTTGATTCCTCTTTTTGTAAAATTGGGACAATGAAAGTACATGTTTGATAAAAATAGTGTATATAAAACTTTTATATAGTTATTTATATTAAAATAAGATTAGTAAAAGTTATAATTACTAAACTTAGAAGACTGTAACCATACAGCTAATACATGGAAGATAATTTCTGCCCAGAATTTCTGATTTTAGTTATTTTTTCCTCTTAACTCCGTGCTGCCTGCCCTTGGAATTTTATGTAAATGGAAGAATTTCATAATCCTGATACATAATTACATAGAACATGCAGTAGTTCTATTTTCCTTACCAAAGTGGGTTGATGATAAACAAAATAGTGCAGAGTCCAAACCAGAGGCCTCAGTCTGTGTTAAAATAATAGATTCCCATAAACTTATTGCCTGCCAAAGTCACTGACATTGACTGAATGTCCAAGACCTCTGTCTAAATCAATTGTTAGACTGTTGCTATGGACCCAGGATCACTGACTCCATAAATCTCCAGCTGGAATCTACTCTATTGGCATTCTAGGTCCCCAAGAGGCTTTTACCAAGTGTGAAAGCAAATGTAGGCAATAGTGAAATAAATACATTATTAATAGTGCATCTATTTGGCAGAGAATGAAGTCAAGAAAGATTGTCACAAGTGATAAAGTGTTCACTTTTTCAAGTTGCATTTCTAGCTCTAATTCTAACACAAGTTTTGCCAAAGAGTCTGTAGAATGAATAGCAAGATATGAAATTTCTAAACAAAGCTAGTGAAATAGTTAAAATTTTGATTAAAGTCTCGGGTTTGTTTTCATTTGGAAAAAAAAATAATAAGCCTCCTGTTTATGAGGCTGTTACCTCATAAACAGCCTTCGTTTGTGAGGTAAAGTGTTTTTCCCACTTTTTGAAAATGCTTTTATCCATTCAGTGTTCATTTAAAATCACATTTTCCAAGGACACCCGAGAAAATCTCTTCTTTAAAAGTTTTTAGAACACTGCTGATTATTACTGGATGTTTTTCAAATTCAGTCAAGGAATCACAAAGTAAAACCATCCAATGTCAATTCTTTGAATAATGGCAAGAAATAACTTGCCGTATCGAAAAAATTTTTATTCATCACCTAATCCAGGGAAAGCAGAAAGCTATGTCCCTGAAAACTATACTGAAACAGACTAGAAAAAGAAAAAAAATTCTCTGCCAGAGACCAGTTAGCATGTGAAGCCAACCCAGAGTGTGTTCAAATGAGCTTCACGAGACATGCAAGTGACAGATACATGTGTGTGAATGTGAATGTACACCTGTGTCTGAGTTTTTCTGTGAGAGATGGAAATACCATCAAAGAAAATGTGCTTTAAGGATAAAAGTGTCTCATAATGGGAAAAATATACTGAGGATGATTTAGGATTGTTTTATAAATCACTGCAAAAATAAACCACCCAAAATGCAGGTTACAATTTCATTGAGGATTTTTTTATATTTAATTATTTCCCAAATATAGTTCTCATCAAAATGGAGGAGTTAAAGAATGTATAGTTTCCTAGGGTGTGAGATTCATAGATTTGAAATAGACATTAGCAGTGTTTTCAGCTCACCTTCTATAGCATCTCTGCAAGGTAGTGATTCAGTTTCTTCTTGAAACTATGAAAATAAGAGATACCAGTCCATTCTTGCCACTATTATTTGACATAGTTTTGGAAGTCCTAGCCATAAAAATCAGAGAAGAAAAAGAAATAAAAGGAATACAGTTGGAAAAGAAATAAAACTCTCACTGTTTGCAGATGATGTGACATGGAATTCTCCAGGCAAGAATACTAAAATGGGTAGTCATTCTCTTCTCCAGAGGACCTTCCTGACCTAGGGATTGAACCCACATCTCTTGTGTCTCATGCATTGGCAGGCAGGTTCTTTACCACCAGTGCCATGTAGGAAGCCCCCACTGTTCACAGCACCACTATTTACATAGACAAAAACACAGCCAGAACACTCTTTGACATAAATCACAGCAAGATCCTCTTTGATCCACCTCCTAGGGTAATGGAAATAAAAATAAACAAATGGGACCTAATTAAACTTAAAGGCTTTTGCACAGCAAAGGAAAAAATAAGATAAAAAAACAACCCTCAGAATGGGAGAAAATAGTTGCAAATGAAGCAACTGACAAAAGATCAGTCTCCAAAATATATAAGCAGCTCATACAATTCAATATCAGAAAAACAACAAAAAAATTTCTCCAGAGAAGACATACAGATGGCTAATAAACACATGAAAAGATGCTTAACATTACTAATTATTAGAGAAATGCAAATCAAAACTACAATGAGGAATCATGTCAACAAATCAAAATGGTCATTATCAAAAATCTACAAATAATAAATGCTGAGGAGGATGTGGAGAAAAGGGAATCCTGCATTGTTGATAGGAATGTTAACTGATACTGCTTTTATGGATAATGGTATGGAATTTCCTTAAAAAAATTTAGGAATAAATCTACCACATGGCCTAGCAGTCTCACTATTAGGCATATACCCTGAGAAAACCAAAATTCTAAAAGACACATGTACCCTAATATTCATAGCACCACTATTTACAATAGCAGGGAAGGACATGGAAACACCTAAATGTCCATTGAGAGACGGATGGGTAAATAAGCTGTGGTACATATATTCAATGGAATATTACTCAGCCATAGAGAGAACAAATTTGAATCAGTTCTAGTGAGGTGGATGAACCTAGAGCCTGTTATACAGAGTGAAGCCAGAAAGTGAAAACAAATATCATATATTAATGCATATATAAGGAATATATATCTAGAAAAAAGGTATCGATGAACTTATTTGCAGGGAAAGAATGGAGATGCAGGTGTAGAGAATGGACTTATAGACACATTGGGGGAAGGAGGAAAGGAAAGGAAAGTGATGTCACTCAGTCGTGCCTGACTGTAGCCTATCAGGCTCTTACATCCATGGGATTTTCCAGGCAAGAGTGCTGGAGTGGATTGCCATTTCCTTCTCCAGGGGATCTTCCCGACCCAGGAATCAAATCCGGGTCTCCCTCATTACAGGCAGATGCTTTAGCATCTGAGCTGGAGAAGGTGGAATAATGGGTAAAGTAGTATTGACATATATACACGATCATGTGTAAAATAAATAGCTGGTAGGAAGTTGCTATATAACACGGAGCCCAGTCTGGCACTCTGTGATGACCTAGAGGGGATGGGGTGAGGGAGGGGAGGGAGGCTTAAGAGGAAGGTGATATATGTATAATTATGGTTCATTTGCATTGTTGTACAGCAGAAACCAATACAATATTGTAAAGCAATTTTTCTCCAATTAAAAGATAAATTTTTTGTAAAAAGAACTACCATTTCTAAGTGGTCACTGTATTAAGTACTTCGTAATTATTCCACTTAATCTTCAAAATGACCCTATGAAGAAGACGTTATCATCTTTTTTTTAGACAACTGAGGTTTAGAACACTTACTAATTTGTTCAAGGTCAAAGAATTGATATGAACTCAGTTCCTTTTGCTTTCAAAGAATGTGCTCTTAATATCTATGTTATGTGTCTTTGAGCTTTCCAGATGAACAATTTTAGTTTTTTAGAAAAATTTTTCCTTATACTAAGTAGAAATATGCATTCCTACAAATTTCAGATTAAGTTTAATACTTTTAAACTGCACACCAAATAAAGTAATAAAGCAATTAGATTTCCCTATATTCTTTTTTTTTTTATGGTATACCAGACACAAATCTAAACTCTCCTTTAAAGGAAGAAAGAAGTATCAGAGTCATGAGGAGATAGAGTGAATTTAATGGAATCTTTCTATCTCGTCAGTCTACCATGTTATCTAGATTCTTCCAGCTCATGTGATTAAGAGATCATCTCCAAAAGAGCCCTGTGAAAACAGAAGCTACTTAAGGTCAGTAAAGTATTTGTATATCAACATGGATTAGTTGATCTATTAACTTTTTTCCCTATAGAGAAGAGAACAAGGAAGGGTAATATAGGATTCCTGGTGGCTCAGATGGTAAAGAATCCTCCTGCAACACAGGAGATCTGGTTTCAATCCCCGGTTTGGGAAGATCCACTGGAGGAAAGCATGGCTACCCAATCCGGTATTCTTGCCTGGAGAATCCCCATGGCAGAGGAGCTTGGCAGGCTGCAGTCCATGGGGTCGCAAAGAGTCAGACTCGACAGAGTGACCAAGCACAGCACAACATATTCTGATGTATCTACACAGAAATAGGTACTGGAAACAGGAAGTCGCTCAGTCGTGTCCGACTCTTTGCAACCCCGTGGACTGTAGCCTACCAGGCTCCTGCATCCATGGGATTCTCCAGGCAAGAATGTTGGAGTAGGTTGCCATTTCCTTCTCCAGGGGATATTCCCAACCCAAGGATCAAACCCAGGTCTCCTGCATTGCAGGCAGACGCTTTAACCTCTGAGCTACCAGGGAAGCCCATAGTTTAAGTATAGAATATATAATTGCTTGATAGCACTCCTAAGCAACCTCTTATTAAAGTACTTTCCTTCCAGGATCTATGATAATATAAATTCTTCTATTACTAGATTTCTGTGGGTTCAATAGTCTCTTTACCAGAATTTTCTATTGAAATACAAATATCCTTAAAATTCAATGTGAATTAATTTAACAGATTCCTTCCCTCCCCCCGCCCTCCTTAAGTAGGCACTGAGATGGACTCAAAGGAACTAACTAGATCAGTGTTTCTTCAACTTTAGCATGTATCAAAATCTTTGGGAGGGTGTGCCACACCCCAGTTTTCTTGGTTCAGATGAAATCAAATGGGGTCCAAAAATGTGCATTTCTAGTAAGTTTCCAGGTGATGCTGGTAGTGCTGGTCTCAGGATGCACATTGAGAACCACTGGATTAGGAAATGGTGTAGAAAGGGTAATAAGGAAGCACTAAAGGAGAGTGTTCCACAGCATGACTTAACACATAGATATTTAGTGTTAGAAAACTCACAGTGCTTGTGTATAAGCCTATCTCCAATAGTAAAAATGAGTCATGCTCAAAGCGATGTACACCACTGATGGATACTGGTGAGGTAGGATTTGAGTCTTCTGACTATCAATTTGGCATTTTAGTCATGAACAGAGCCTTTCAAAGTTGAAGCTCAAAAAACCTCCAAGTTGCTTGTGAAAAGTACAGATTTCTAGATCTTATTCTGGACTCATGGCTCAGATAGTCTCCAGTTTAACAAATTCTCTCGGTCACTAAGATTTGGGAGGTCTGAATATAACACTCTAAAAATCAAAGCAGACAGCATCAGGTTCTAGGGACAGCCTGCATGAGAAGAGTAAAGACCTATGTGAGCAGGAGAGCAAGCTGTGATACTTGAGGGGAGCTGACATAGACTGGAAGGAAATAGGATGCACATTTCCTATCCAACAATTTGGTGCAAAATAGATGTCCATTGTGGAAACACCACCCCACCCCACCCCTTACATAGAAGAGTCTTAGATCTATAGAGAATGTGAACACAGAACACCCATGAGTTATCCTCACTTGGCAGGAATCAACTCTACTATGATAAAGTCTCCCTATAATGATTCATCATGACAGATAATTTCCAAACTACATGATTATTTTGAGTGTCATCCCATAGGGACTTAGATCTTTGACTCCTACAGAGCAAATGGGGAATTCAACAGGAAAGAAACAAAAATTTAGCTTGCTTAGCTTTAGCTCTTTCACTTTCCCCAAATATGCAATTGTATTCTTATTTATAATTAAGAAAAAAATTACTTGCTAATTTGTCATCTTTGTTTATCATTTATCTGCTCTTATGCATGGGAGATTAATAATAAAAACAATTGTCTCCACCAAAGTAGCATATCATGAAATTCAGTAGCTTAATCGCATTATTTTTCTAAAACTATCATTAAAATAAAATCACTTTTAAAGAAAATAAGGAAATAATGAAAATTTCATCAAATTTATTTTTTGCTAAGTACCTTTGGTCTTTTAAAGGCATGAAAATGAAAACTATATTTTTATAAGCACTGAAAATAGACTTTAAAACACGATCATAAGCCATCTTACTATATACAGCACACATTAGATTGGAGTAGAGGTCAAATCAATTCCTATGTGAATACATATTCCACTTTCACACCATTAAAGAATAATATATCTGCAAATGATTTTCTGAGCTTTGTATGACAAGAACATAGTCCTGAAATATAAGAATTCCTTCTCCAAACTCCTCAAAGATTCTTTCAATGAATAAAGCCAAAAGATCTTAGAAAGCTTTTAAGGCATCCCACAATTGGCTTCATTTTTCCCCATTTCAATTTTATCTTAGATAACCCACTCTCCCCAGCCTTCCTGCCTTTGCCCCGGCTGTTCTATGTATATAGCCTTACTATTCCTAACCACACTTAGATTTACCTTGACCCAGATGAACTTGATATACCAGAGACTCTTAATTGCACAAACATCTCCAAGACTAGAAATTGCTGGGAGTTGTAAATAGTTCAAGAGACGATCTGGAAGTCAGGTTGCAATCAGGAGGGATTTCTCTGCACCATTTCTGATAAACTGCCTAATAGGGAAAAGTCATGATCTATAAGCTTCTAGTAATTTGGTAGGATTTACTTTTTTTTTCTAATAAATACTTACTTTTGCCTCTAATTTTTATTCTCAAATGTGTGTTCTTTTTCTTAAAGATAGTCATAGAGTCTATAAGTTTCATACCCACGATACCTGCATATTGCTTTTATTTTCATATATCTTTGATAAAGCTGTTGTAGAATACCCTTCCAATTTCCCACTGTATACCCCATTTCCCATATCTCTATATATATCAAAATAATATACATCCTTTAATTTTTACTTCAAATGTTATAGTGTCATGACCTATCAAATCTCCAATCAGTATAAATCTCACCTGTATACCTATATATAAAATATATTTTTTATCATAGATATCACTGTCTCAAATGCCATAAGTTATATATTTTTAGTAAGACAAAATCATATCTTTATTGTCTTTTGCTTCTTTAACATGCATGCAACAACCAATAGTAGATGGAAAATTAGGGGTGGACATAGCAAATTTACAATTAGAATAGCAGTCATCATGTGTATACTATTCATTAAGCATAGATATTGTGTTGGTAATTTGATACATATTATACCATTTAATAATAACTCTGCATAGCAATTATTAATATCTCCATTGTACACATCAGGAAAAAGGAGGCTCATGGGTAGATTATTTGCCTAGGGTCATTGTTATGAAATGAACTTTGTTACTTCTAAACCCATGTGTTGACTATATTTGGAGATAGGGCCTTTGAGGAGACAATGAACATTTAATGAGGTTGTGGAGTAGAGTTCTAACCTAACAGGACCAGTATCCTTATGAGAAGACACTGGAGACCTACATCTGCATAAAAGGCCCTGTGAAGACAGCTAGGAGATGGCCATCAACAAGTCAAGAAGAAAGCCCTCAAGAGAAACTAAGCCTGTTCAAAACAATGATCTTGCATTTCCAGCCTCTAAGACTATAAGAAATAAATTTCTGTTGTTTAAGCCACCAAGTTTATGTTATTTTGTTATGTTAACATTAGTAGACTAAAACAGTCACACAGCTAACAAACTCTGAAAATACTGAAGTTAAATTGAACTGAGGCTGATTTGGTCTTTCTGCTCCAAGGTCATGCTGAACAAATGGCTCAACTCTCTGCACAGAGATGATTCATATTCAACTTATAAAATATTCAATCTGTGATTCACAAGGACAAGAGTTTCCTTTCTTGCTAGTCAAAAGATAGCAACAGAATGAAATTCTAAATTATTTTATATTAACAAAAAGTCTTTGAAATGAGTTTGATATTTATGTCTAATGCCTGAGTCTTAGAATTATTTCTTTAATGATAAAAGTGGCAACACAGGAGAACACAATTAAGAATTGTTGAATAGATACAGAATTGAGAAGAGAATATATGGTGGGTTTGATTTCATTTCCCTTTCTATGTAAAAGAAATCCAATATGCTATACATACTAGAAATAATAATGAATATATTTTATAAGTAATTGAATTACCTTGAGTTCCATTTATTAGAAGAATTTGTCTTAGAAATGAATTTTTGCTATTATGGTACATTATAAGTTTTCAGGAAGCTCTAACAAGGTCAAGTTTATACTTACAAAGCATATTGTAGGCACAGAGGATAGAAAGAAACTGTGGTTAAACATATTCTGCAATTAGAAATCAGAAAACAAAAATATTGAAAAGATAAGACCAACAAAATTTTTCCATAAAAAAATATATATATCAACACAAGTTTTTGTTTCTATGATCCAACTATATTGTTAAATGTATGGAAATGTGGGGACAAATAATTTTAAAATGTAATTAAATTTAGTTTAAAAAAAAAGTTCACCTATTTCTCCCCTCCAACTCCACTGTTTCTGGGGCACCTGCTAATCTTGCCTCTGAATCTATGAGCATTTTTCCCTTCAGATTCCACATATAAGAAACTAATACAGCATTTATTTCCCTATCTGATTCATTTCACTTAATGAAATGCCCTTGAAGTTCATCCATTTTGTCTCAAATGGCAAGATTTTATTCCTCTAAATCTTTAATGACTGAATATTACATATATATTACATATATAAGAAATGTTCCACATATATGTACATGTATATATCACAATTTATTTCTTTACCTATTTATCCACTGTTTCAATATTTTGGATATTGTAAATAATGCTGCATTGAATATGAGAGCCCATATATATTTTCAGATTAGTATTTTTCTTCTCTTCAGATAAATACCCAAAAGTAGAATTGCCGGATCATGTTATTGCTCTATCTTTAATTTTTCACAGAACCTCCATACCATTTACTATAGTACCTACACCAATTTACATTCCTACCAACAGTGAACAAGAGTTCCCCCTTTTCCACACCTTCATCTGAACTTGTTATTTCTTGTCTTGTCGGCAACAACCTTTCTGACAAATATGAGGTGATATCACATCATAGTTTTGATCTGCATTTTCCTGATGATTAACAATGTTGAGCATCTTTTCATGTACCTGTTAGTCATCTGTATGTCTTTTTGGAAAAAAATTTCTTTAGACCTTCTCACCACTTTTAATTAGGTTTTTCCTTTTTTTGCTATTGAGTTGTATGAGTTAGCTATGTTGGGTTGCCATTTCCTTCTCCAGGGAATCTTCTCGACCCAGGGCTCAAACCTACATCTCCTGAATTGACAAGTGGATTTGCACCACGCCACCTGGGAAGCCCTCTACATTTTTAATTTTAACTCATGATTTGCAACATTTCCTCTCATGGCTTCCTTTGATGTGCAGAAGTCCTTTAGTTTGATGTTGTTCTGTTTTTTTGTTTGTTTGTTTGTTTGTTTGTTGCCTTTATTTTTTTTACCTTTGGTGTCAGACTCAAAAAATCATTACCAAGACCTATGTCAGAAACAAATTTGTAAATTAGTTAAATTTCTTGAATGTAAATTTTTCTATAATATTTTTAGACTAGAATTAGACTTAAAAGCATATTTACTTTGTTTTTCTGATTTCCAGGACCTAATATCTCAACCAGATGAAACTGGTGAACTACTGGTTAACTCATCCTAAGCTAGGACATCTGGATTCAACTTCTACCCAGTCACCATCTTGTTCTGCCTGACTCATCTATCCTCTTTATGCTCCTTTTACTCACCTATAAAATATAGATAAAAAGATTGGACTTGATTCTATTTCCCCCTCCCATTTTATAATTTTATGGCTATAAAGGAATTATTCAATATTTGGTTTTCCATTTCCACACTGTTTTTTCCTTGCTGAAGTGTCCCTGAAAATCATATTTGAGATGGATGAATCACAGGATTGAAGAAGTCTAGATCTCTGTGTCTGATAGAGAAATAAAGTTTTACTATGCTAGTTCACTGAGGTTTCAGGACATATTTGCTAACACAGCAAAGCTAAGACTATTTAACAAAAATGTATTCCATAGTATGGCCTAAGTTTCCCCTCCCCCACCTCCTCAAATTCATATGTTGAAGCCCTCACTCTCAATGTGACTGTTTTTGAAGATGTAGCTCTTAGGACCTAATAAAGATTAAATAAGGTCACATGGGTAAGATCCTAAGCCATTAGACTTGGTGGGTTTCTAAGCAGAGATAGAGATTCCTCTCCCTGTCTCTCTCTCTCAGAGTGGGTACCAAGGACAGGCTATTTGAACACAGAGTATGAGAGCAGTCATCTGTAAGTCAGGAGAAGAGCTCTCACCAGAATCCAGCAACTTTAAGCTGGCATATTGCTACAGTCTTTTAAAATGGGCCTAGAGGACTCAAGCTTAATTCTGGTTCAGCCACCTGGATTTTCTATTTGGACTGACATGGTGCTTGACCATAGGATAATAACCACTTATCCAAGTACACTTCTTGTTGAGGCCCCCCTACAGCGCTTCGTGTAGGCTAAAGTAAGAAAATAGTGATTTATGTAAGCTTTAGAAAAGTGTCTTTGTCCCTCTTGCACCTGATCCTCCCAGCGAACAGATGCAAGCAGGGGATGCTTGCAAGAAAGGTGAAACTATGTCCAATAGACTGGGAAATGGGACACTCTTATTTTATGACAGTGGACGGGCAACAGTGACACTGGGATCTGGGAACTGAGGAAAGAACATTAATAATTTTCATCTTTCAGAATGGAATTCTGCAGCTATTCACTCAAACTATGCCTGACATTGCTCTCCCAAACTATTGCAAACACCTTAAATTAAACTGACTCTTGGATCAGTCCAACCGACACTATGGACGATAGCCCCCCAGGCTCCTCTGTCCACAGGATTCTCCAGGCAAGAATACTGGAGTAGGTTGCCATTTCCTCCTCCAGGGGATCTTCTAATCCCAATGATTGAACCCATGTCTCCTTTGTCTCCTGCACTGGCAAGCAGATTCTTTTACCACTGAACTACCTAAAATTAGGTCTGCCATTCCCTGACAAATAGGTCTGACAAAAATTTGATTGCCATAACTCTTAGACTTCATGAGAAATGTATCACAAACAGCAGAGGACAGCCTCTGTATTTTCAACTCTCATGCAAAACACCTGAATACAGTCTCCATCTCACGTTTCTATAACTGTTGGTCAGTAATTCCGCAGCACAGACTAACACAACCTGGTTGATAACATGGATACCCACAAGTGATTTCTTCAACAGCAAAGGCTAGACATAATTATTTAGACTGATTGGGAACCCAATTGCTTACCAGACAGCCAAGAAATTACATTGGAAGCATTGTTACATTGCACCCCTTGACTGATAGAGGTCCCACTTTTGCCAAACCCTAAATGACAAATTGAACAACTATGGTCCCACTTCATCAGTCAGAATAATTAGAGTAGTTTGCAGTGTGATGTACTCACGGGAAATTACACAAGTCAAGAGACATAGAAACAAGGGGTAGACAATTATTGGGATCATTTCTCTACGGGCCTCTTGGTTTTCTGCAGATTTTATAAGCAAAAGACTGACTAGCGTTTCTTCCAGACTATTTTTTTTCACAGGTGTTTGTATAGCAAACAACATTGCTGGCAGTTCTGGAAGATATGGTGTCTTCCTCTGAAATAAACACAAGACAGGCTTTTTGTCCATTATTAAAGTTTCATGTTCACTAAAGTCAGGGCTCCTTTTCTGTCATGCAATTCATTGCATGCACAGGTGTCACTTGGTCCTTTTTGTGCCATCATGCAGGAATTGAGGTTTGCAAGTTTACTTCAAAAAAAAAGCTTATCCTTTGGTTACAACTATTGCACTGAGTTTTAATAATGCAATTAATCTGAACAGATCATTTTTCCTAATACACATGGAAAATTCCCTATAAATTTTAGAATGGCTTTTCAATGGAAAATTTACTTTTTTAATGACTTTATATATCTTAGCTTTAAATGTAGTACTTCACGAATTGTGCATTTTATGGAAACATACTCTCCATACATCCCCCCAGTCCACTGAAATCACTTATTCCAAGCAGATTGCTTTCATTACCAACATAATCGGAAAGGAATTTGAATGTTCAGATGTATTGTCTATTTTCCTGATGAATAGTCTGTTTTTGATGTATGCCCTTTGTTGCTCAATGTTCATTGGTCTTTATTTATTTATTATATGCACTTATCCTTACTTGTCAGTGTCTCCTTATAGCCTCTTTTTAAACCTTTTTTTTCACCTATTTGTCTTTTTTTTTTTAAGAGAGATTATGTCAACTATGAATTCTTTGAGAAATAGAATCCTATTTTAAAATTCTTCACTTACTGACTTGTGTAAATCCTCTTGTGATATATGTTCTTCAGTCTTTGTTTCAAACTGTCATTTGATGAATGCAGCTTAAAAAGGCCACATTCATTATATGGCGTGTCATTGAGCTGAGATGATTATTTACTGAAGACCAGTGGGGTAGTCTGAGAATGAACTAGAGGAAACTTGGAGCTTTGATTCAAGTTAGACACTATCGGGATTAGTATCTTATTAAATCTGTTATTTCCTTTTACCTGGGATTGTATCTCTTTAGGTTTTCCTCATTCAAAATATTCCTGAGCATAGAGATTCATACTGAGTGAAGTAAAACAGGAAAAAAAACAAATACATGATATCACTTATATGTGGAATCTAAAAAAGATACAAATGAACTTATCTACAAAACAGAAATAAAATCACACATAGAAAACAAACTTACTGTTACCATGCGGTAACAGTAAGGGGAATGGAGGGATAATTGAGAGATTGGGCTCAACATATACACACTATTATGCATAAAATTTATAACTAATAAGGACCTATTTATAGCGCAGGGAACCCCACTCAATACTCTGTAATGGCCTTTATGGGAAATATACCTTAAAATAGATATGTATGTAGGGCTTCCCTGTTAGCTCAATTGGTAAAGAATCCACCTGCAATGCAGGAGATCCCAGTTAGATTCCTCAGTCAAAAGATTCACTTCTGAAGAAGGGATAGACTTGTTCATTGGAGTGGGCTTCAGTGGGCTTCTTCACTCCAGTATTCTTGAGCTTCCTTGGTGCTCAGCTGGTAAAAAATCCACTTGCAATGCAGGAGGTCTGGGTTTGATCCTTGGGTTGGGAAGATCCCTTGGAGAAGGTAAACACTACCCACTCCAGTATTTTGGTCTGGAGAATTCCATGGACTGTATAGTCCATGAGGTCACAGAGAGTTGGACACGACTGAGCAACTTTCACTCATATGTATGTGTATAACTGATTCACTTTGCTGTAGAGCAGAAACTAACACAACATTGTAAATCAACTATACTTTAATAAAACTGCAAAAAAAAAGTCTGTGTTTTTTAAATCACAGCTCTAGCAGGGACTGACCTTCCCTCTACTTTCTTCCCTCATTGACTCCAGGGGTCTCCTTCAGCATTACATTCATTACAGTTTCACCACACTGTCCATTGCCAGGTCATAGACTGGATCTCTTGCTCCACTGGCTCTTGGAGAAACTTAAAAGTTCACCAGAGCTCTATTGACTCTTTGTGTCTTTCCCAGCCTTACTTCAAACATTACCATATTTGCAGTGGGCTTTTATAGTTTGTTTGATAGCTATAGCTACTTTCTTACTTCACTGAAGAGAGTTTATCTCCTTTTTTTGGCAGTAGGCTTTATAAAAATAGAGGACTAAAAGTGTTATTACATAATTATCATTAATCTGAGAGTTTTAGAAGGAAATTTTTATCACTTTTGGGAGGTTGAGAAAATGAATAATGTTTGAAGTCACATAGACAATTAGAGCTAAAAATCAGTATCTTCAGATAAGTGAGGTGAAGTGAAGTTGCTCAGTCGTGTCCGACTATTTGCAACCCCATGGGCTACAGCCTACCAGGCTCCTCTGTCCGTGGGATTTTCCAGGCAATAGTCCTGGAGTGGATTGCCATTTCCTTCTCCAGGGGATCAAACCTGGGTCTCCCGCATTGTAGACAGATGCTTTACCATCTGAGCCACCAGGGAAGATTATCTTATCTTCAGATAAGTCTCTACCAAATAATAGCATTAACCACTGGGAAAAAATGACTACTCTGCCAATTTTGTAAGGGTTGAGAAGAGATTATTTCAATTATAATGTTGTCCTGCCATTGTCAAACTTTCCTAAAATGGTAGAGCCAAAGAATAACTTTAAAAGAGGAGAGGTAGTAGAAATTCCCAGCATGCTATGAGTATCTACTAATAAAAATATGTGAATGTTTTTTTCTATTATTGATTTCATCTGTTTTGTTCACTGCATAATTTATACTCTAGACACGATTGTTTTCTTCTCTCAGAGAGTAATGTCCAATGAGTATTAAAGGAAAATTTGGACAATATTTTGTAAGTGCTGGAGGTTCACTGATATCATCTATTCCTGATTTTAGGACTTCTCATATGTATTGTGCCCTTTATGTGTAGAATTCTGTGATCAAAAAATAAAAACGTACTAAAAGTTATTTTCATGGCACAGACACAAGGGAGAGATACTAATGCCCTGATACATCCTTGCTGTATTAAGCAGTATTTCATACAAAGAGTTATTGTAGATTTCATAATTTTTATAATTAAAAGAAAGGAAAACCAAGGTGTTAATAATGTGGAAAAACTTGGAGATAAACAAAAAATTACATCGCTTCATATGATCAATTGTGTTAGCAACGAAGCAAGTTCAGTTCAGTTCAGTCACTCAGTCATGTCCGACTCTTTGCGACCCCATGAATCGCAGCATGCCAGGCCTCCCTGTCCATCACCAACTCCCAGAGTTCACTCAGACTCATGTCCATTGAGTCCGTGATGCCATCCAGCCATCTCATCCTCGGTTGTCCCCTTCTCCTCCTGCCCCCAATCCTTCCCAGCATCAGAGTCTTTTCCAATGAGTCAATTCTTCTCACGAGGCGGCCAAGGTACTGGAGTTTCAGCTTTAGCATCATTCCTTCCAAAGAAATCCCAGGGCTGATCTCCTTCAGAATGAACTGGTTGGATCTCCTTGCAGTCCAAGGGACTCTCAAGAGTCTTNTATTACAATATGTGAAAGAGATTGCCAATCCAGGTTCGATGCATGAGACAGGGTGCTCAGGGCCGAAGCATTGGGATGACCCTGAGGGATGGGATGGGGAGGGAGGTGGGAGGGGTGGTACAGGATAGAGAACACATGTACAGTCATGGCTGATTCATGTCAACATATGGCAAAAACCACTACAATATTTTAAAGTAATTAGCTTCCAATTAAAACAAATAATTTTAAAAATAATAAAATAAAATATTTAAAATATATATTTATATAAATTTACACACTGATGGTTAAGGATATAAATTCAAACATATATAACAAGCAAATCATAAAAGCATGTAACATTTTGAACAAAAATATATTATCAAAATCCATAATTGGAAAATCAACATGAAAGCTAACTGTATGCATTATAAATAAAACAGATTCACCTCATGAGTTTTACCCATCCTTTTGCTATGCATTTGGGACATCTCTTAGATTAATACAAATGTGAGATAATGCATGTGGTGCTGACATCTGATGACGGAAACAGTTGGGAATATTGTGTGACTAGTTCAGTCTGACTATGGAGGCTGGCATGAAGTACCTGGTATAGTCAGCATTTAATATTTATGTATATGCCCATGACTTCTAACATCATGTAGAGAAGTGCATCAGATATTAAATGAATTTTGTTTGCTAATCTTGTCTTGAGCAATAGAATGTCTATGGGGACACGACTGAGCGATTTCCCTTTCACTTTTCACTTTCATGCACTGGAGAAGGAAATGGCAACCCACTCCAGTGATCTTTCCTGGAGCATCCCAGGGACAGGGGAGCCTGGTGGGCTGCCGTCTATGTGGTCACACAGAGTCGGACACGACTGAAGTGACTTAGCAGCAGCAGCAAGTCATTAACCATACTGGGTCTATAAGTGCTCTCTGATCTTTCCAGCTCTAATACTTACTTCAATTTTGATAGATTGTGATAGTTACCACTGTGCATTTAAAATAACTCACAAACTTACAGTAGAAATAATTTTTAAGCTATTGAAATATACCAAAAATTAAACATGTCCAAATTAAATCCAAATTAGTATCACGCTACCAAAGATGAGTTCTTCTGAATTAAAAACCAACACAAAGAGTCAGTCAGTCATATTCTACTGAACTTCAGAACAGAGGATGATGTATTAATTTTGAAAAAAGTACAAAAGGTAACATGAGAAGTGGTGAGTTTTGGTTTGGGGCAAGTCACTTTAACATCTCCAAGCTTCATACCTTAAAAATGAAGATAACACACTTACCTCAGAGTACTATCCTGGGGGTTAAATGTACAGAATAATGATTATTAAACTACAGATATTTTTACAAACATTAAGATAATATTATGCATTGTTGCTGCTACTGCTAAGTCGCTTCAGTCGTGTCCAACTCTGTGCGACCCCATATACAGCAGCCCGCTAGGCTCTTCCGTCCCTGGTATTCTCCAGGCAAGAACACTGGAGTGGGTTGCCATTTCCTTCTCCAATGTATGAAAGTGAAAATTGAAAGTGAAGTCACTCAGTCGTGCCCAACTCTTAGCGACCCCATGGACTGCAGCCTACCAGGCTCCTCCATCCATGGGATTTTCCAGGCAAGAGTACTGGAGTGGGTTACCATTGCCTTCTCTGAATATTAGGCATTAGCTATATTATATATCAGTTTTGTACATCTTGGGGCTTCCCTTGTGGCTCAGCTGGTAAAGAATCCACCTGCAATGTGGGAGAGCTGAGTTTGATTCCTGGGTTGGGAAGATCCCCTGAAGAAGGGAAAGGCTACCCACTCCAGTATTCTGGCCTGGAGAATTCCACAGACTGTATAGTGCATCAGGTCACAAAGAATCAGATATGACTGAGCAACTTTTGCTCACTTTGTATACCTTTATTAGCAATAATACCTGAGGGTATCCAGATAACTTCATCAAAACTGAAATTATGTTTTGAAACTTATAATACAAAATTTCAGATTAAAACTGTCATCAATTCAAAACACCCAGATAGTTTGGAAGGCTCACATGGGACAAGTTCCCTATCTGAAGCTTACAATATACTAGCTTCTAATAGTGTGGATTTGTAATTAATTTATATATTTGAGAGAGCTCATTATATAAGAAATACTTCATCATCTTCCAAATTTGTCCCTATTTTGTTACTTGATTTTATTACTATATTTTATTATTTGGTTTTGATTTTACCTTATATATGGTACAACTATTTAAAAAAATGCACTGAGTTAGATGCTACAATGGCAGCAATGTAACAGAAAATAGGAAGATAAAGATACAGCATAGTCAATGGCCTCCACAGACTTTATTTTCAGGGGGAAAGATAGATATTCCAAATCAAACAAATTAAGTAAATGGATTTTAGAGAAAATGTTGAGTATAGTCAGAATACAGAAATAACTGAACTCAAAATTTCAAGTCAGAAAATGTTATCTTGTCACCTCATTTAAACTTGGGGCATGTTAGCGAGGTTCAGGACAGGCTGGCCCTCTTAAGCCAGGAGGTTTGAGCACAAGATGAACAGAGGCTATTATGCCAGGACTTGAATGGCTGTAAGATAAGGCAGAATAGGAACATTAGCTGTGGAAATTTGAATTGTTAGGATAGGAACTCCAGGTAACTAAAAGGACTAATGATTAGAGACGCAGTGTTCAAGTAGGAAATACAGACAGGTTTGGGAAGTAAATGCATCAGTAACAAGTATGAGGTTATGGAACAAAGTGGCAGAAATTCAATATATGGTCAAAATAAAAGTTAAAAAAAAGTCCAACGATTTTGAGTTAAAAAAATCAGAGGTTATAATATATTAATTAATTACTTCTTTATCCATTAAACATTTACAGATAATCCAATAAACCAAAACTTGAGGAAACACAGATAAAAATAAACAAGTCTTGCTACAGAAGAATTTATTCTATAAATGTTTATTAAAATTTATTCCCAGGGCTGTGGTGCCCATGTGTTAGATTAAATGTTAGGCATGATATTTACCCCTTGGAGATGTGNCCAAAACTTGAGGAAACACAGATAAAAATAAACAAGTCTTGCTACAGAAGAATTTATTCTATAAATGTTTATTAAAATTTATTCCCAGGGCTGTGGTGCCCATGTGTTAGATTAAATGTTAGGCATGATATTTACCCCTTGGAGTTTATATCTTAATGGCAGCAAACAAATAAATGGAAATAAGATGGAGAAGAACATAATTCAAAAAAACACATGCACCCCAATGTTCACTGCAGCTCTGTCTACAATAGTCAGGACATGGAAGCAACCTAAATGCCCATCAACGGAGGAATGAATAAAGATGTGGTACATATATACCATGGAATATTACTCAGTCATAAAAAGAATAAAATAATGCCATTTGCAACAACATGGATGGACCTAGAGATTGTTGTACTAAATGAAGTAATTCAGACACAGAAAGACAAATATCAAAAGATATCGCTGAGATGTAGAATCTAAAAAAATGATACAATAAACATTTTTTAGAAAACAGAAGTAGAGTGACAGATGTAGAAAACAAACTTATGGTTACCAAGGGATAAGGGTGGAGGATAAACTGAGAGAGTGGGGCTGATACATGCTTGTTGTTGTTTAGTCCCTAATTCATGTGACCCCATGGACTGTAGCCTGCCAGCCTCCTTTGTCTATTGGATTTCTCAGGCAAGAATACTGGAGTGAGTTGTCATTTCCTTCTCCAGGGGATCTTCCTGACCCAGGGTAGAACCCTTGTCTCTGCAGTAGAAGGTGGCATCTTTACCACTGAGTCACCAGGGAAGCCCTTGATATATATACACCACAATATATAAAATAGATAACTGAGTAGAATCTGCTGTATATCACAGGGAACTCTACTCAATATTCTGAAACAGCCTATATGGGAAAAAAATCTAAAAAAAAAAAACAAAGGGTGGATATATGTATATGTAAAACTAATTCACTTTGCTATACATCTAAAATTAACACAACATTGCAAATCAACTATACTCCAATAAAAATTTATTCTTAAAAAATCATATGTGAACCACCACAAGAAGCAGACGCATTTAGTAGATCTTAGAGAAAATAAAATGCAGGCATTTGTCATATATATGCAAACTATGAATATACCTACAATACACTTGGTAGATGAGTTTCCCAGGTGACTCAGTGGTAAAGAATCCACCCCCCAATGCAGGAGATGCTGTTTTGATCCCTGGGTTGGGAAGATCCCCTGGGAAAGAAAATGGCAACCCACTCCAAGTATTCTTGCTTGGAGAATCCCATGGACAGAGGATCCTGGTGAGCTATACGGTCCAGGGAGTCACAAAGAGTTGGACACAACTGAGCAACAAAACAACTAAAGCAACACACCTGGTGGATGGTGTGAAAGTGTTAGTAGCTCAGTCATGTTTGACTCTTTGTGACTCCATCCATAGCCTGCCAGGCTCCCCTGTGCATGGAAATCTCCAGGCAAGAATATTGGAGGGGGTTGCCATTCCTTTCTCCAGGGGATCTTTCTGACCCAGAAATCAAACCCAGATCCCCTGCACTGCAGACAGATTCTTTACCAGCTGAGCCACAAGGGAAGCCCTGGTGCATAGTGTGAGCTCGATATATGTTTATTGAATAATGAAATAAACAGATTATTAATGAACAAAACAATATACAGACAGGTGAAATGATAATGAAAAGGATTAAAAAGGAAGGGGTATATTTACATATATTTCAGCAAATAGCATGAATACAATGATCAAAAATTCAAAATTTAATGAAATAGCTTGTCCTGTAGTTCCCCAAAGACACTCCCGCTTGCCAGGCACATATTGATGATTTGCTTTAAAATTTTGATCCTTTTAAGCATAGTGAGAAGAAAAGTGAGGTTTGATGCCAAGGCAAGCTTCTGAGGCAGAACTCCTCTGAAGCAGGGCCCATTTGGTCTCAGAAGACTGGTGTGAGCTTGTAGTTGGAGACACGTGGGGGTCCTTGAGGGTTAGAAGGCAGGGATCAGTGAGGTTATAGCTAAAGGATTCATTGCTGGCTTGCCAGCTACCTAACTCCTCCTTCTCCACCCCAACCCTCAAAGATTACACCTCAAATACTAGTAGGTTGTCCGGGAGTTTAAACACAGAACAACTGCAAAAATGATTTTTCAATTCTCTCTCCACTATCCAATGCATAAAATAATGACCCAGAAAAATGAGCTTAGTACCTTCAGTAACATCCATCAAGAAGAGCCCAAGGCTTTACCCAGAATTCTTTACAATTTCTTGCACCATTTGTTCATAGCTTAATTAGATTAGCAAGCAAATTATTGTCAATTACANGCATAAAATAATGACCCAGAAAAATGAGCTTAGTACCTTCAGTAACATCCATCAAGAAGAGCCCAAGGCTTTACCCAGAATTCTTTACAATTTCTTGCACCATTTGTTCATAGCTTAATTAGATTAGCAAGCAAATTATTGTCAATTACACAGTTTCTGACAAAAGTAATCGCATACATAGACATTATCTTGAGATGAGTTGTTTCTGCAATAGATAATTTTCTTTCTCCCCCAACTCACTCCTACAGTATTTTCAAAATTAAAACCCCACACACTAAGCTGCACCACAGTAATGCATCAAATGTCATTTGCTGCTGCTTCTCACATTTAATTTTTAATGTCTACAGTTGAAATTACTCTGTAAATTTGTAGTAAATATTACAGAAATTAATGTTTTTGCCTGGATCTGTGATCTACAATAGTAGAGAGAGGAATTCTAAACAATATTTGATTAAAATATTAGAGACTTTGATCTTCTGAATAACCTCAAGACATTTATCCCACCATTATAAAAAATAAAAATGTGTTATTACAATGGGAGCCTGTTTTGGTTTATCTTAATATCTCATAAACATTGGAATATTTAGCAATTAGAAGTATGTGCATGTGTGCTAAGTCACTTCAGTCATTCTGAATCTTTGCAACCCTATGGACCACTACCTGCCAGGCTTCTCTGTCCATGGGATTCTCGAGGCAAGAATACTGAAGTGGGTTGCCATGCCCGCCTCTGGGGATCTTCCTGACCCAGGGGTTGAACCATGTCTCTTGTGTCTCCTGCATTAGCAGGTGGGTTTGTTACCATTAGTGCCAATTGAGAAAGCCCAATTAGAAGTACAGCTTAACATAAAGACTAGCCATAACAAACTTGGGGAAAAAAATCTATTAACAGTTGTAAGTATGCTTTTCATTTACTCTTAGACCAAGTCAGTAATTAGAATATACACAGAATCGAGAATTTATAAATCAAGTCCCTATAATTTTCTATAGCTAAACTAATTATTAATCATTAGAACTGGCTTTAAATCTTCCTGATTAATGATTATTCACTTTGACAAGCAGGCCCCTGAAAGTCAACCATCAGCAATGAATTCTTTTCAAAGGACTTGCTTCTAAGGCTGATGCCAAACCCATCCAGTCTATTATATAACAAAGATAAATAAAATTCTGTAATCAGTAGAAATCCATATACTGTGTATATGTATATGTGGTATGTGTGTGTGTTTCAGTTTGTATAATTTCTATTGACCTATCTTGATGTTAGGCAATTCTTTCTACTACTGAATTCAGTCTACTGAAGAGGCTATCAGAGACTTCATCTTTGTTAGTGTTGTTCATTTCTAACATTGCCTTTGGATTCTTTCTTATAATTTCCACTTCTTTGTTGAAATTAGCCATTTAATCATGTATGCTCTTTACCTTTTCCCGATAAAACTGTTAACCTGTTAAACACAGTTATTTTAAGTTTACTGTCATATCATTCCAACTATTATGTCATGATTGTGTTCTCTCTCAGAAGGTATAACTTTAGCTTGTGTTTTCACATGCTTCCTAGTTTTTCATTGTTATTGAAAGCTGGGCTTCTTGTATAGTATAGTAAAGACTGAAGTAAGTAGCTTTATACCTGGAAATGGGCATACTTTTCTTTGATCAAGGCCTGTAGTGAGCAGATTTGATTGACTCTAATTAAAAGTTGGGCTGGATTTGTTTTTTGTTGTTGCTATGGTTACCTTAGTGCACCACAGGCTTCAAATTCCTCTAAATAATTACTCTGCATTTAGAGTAAAGGCTAGGTTTTCATAGGTTTTTAACTTTTTTGGCCCTGAGTGCTGCTGCTCTGTTAGTTTTAGGCCTTGGCATTGCATCTCAGAAGTGGTTTGTCTCTAGCAGTGGTTTGTCTCCTTTTTAAATTTAAAGATTTATAATTTAGAACAGTTTGAGTTCACAGAAAAACTGAGAATATAGAGATTTCCCATATGCATGCATAGCCTCCTCCATTATCAACATCACTTACCAAAATGTCATGTTTGTTACCAAGAACAAATCTACATTGACACATCGTAATCACTCAAAGTCCAGAGTTCACCTTAGATTTCATTCAACGCTATGCATTCTATGGAGAAGAATATAATGACATTTATCCATTATTATTATACAGAGTATTTTTATTGTCTAAAAATTCTCTGTACTCTTCCTGTTCATTCTTTTTGCCACCCTTGAGATATTGTTTTTATTCTATGCCTGCTGGCCTGCTAGGGGCTGGAGTAGGAGTGTTCTATGTTTGAATAAAGCCTCAGTCTTTATTTCTGCTGCCCTTCCACCAGTGAAAGTGTTTTTTGTTTGTTTGTTTGTTTTCCTCTCTCTCTTGTTTTACCTCACTTTCAAGGAATCTCCACCATGACCCAATGGCAGCATTTGTTGCCCTACCAGCAGATTTAGCTTTTGTTCAGTAAGGAGGTAGGATGAGTATCTCAGCATTGCCCCCCAGCTAAGCCCCACTGGCAGCTGCTATTCCCCTCCCCTCCTGTTTTGTACCATGAGGGAGTCTAAGAATTACCCTTTTTCATGTGTGAGCACTGGTAAAGCTTGTGAGGGAAAACCCTGGAAAAAAGATGAGGATACCACATACATCTATAACCCCAAGTTCTTCACCTCTCACAGTATACTGTGCAGTGAGCCATGTACACCCTAGCTGAATTCCTACTATGGAGTGTCCATGTCTTGTCAAAACTAGTGCTCCAATCTTTTCTTCCCTTGCTTGCTTCTCCTTAGATTTTGAGCCAGTTTGTTGCTATGCAATGTCAGCACACCAATGGACTCAAACATAATTATGCATTTTGTATTTGTTTNCTAGAAGCTGTCTCTTATACACATCTCATAAAACAGTGGACTGTTTTTTCTGGATTTTTAAGTTCTCTGTGTAGCAGTGGAATGTGTTCAAAATACTTGGTTGCCCTTCCTTTTTTGACTTGGTTAGAAATGTTTACTGTGATTTTGCAGGTAATACTTTACAGTAGTTGGTTGTTGAATCCTGTTAATTATCATGTCTTTGAATTTTTTTCTTTTTCTTTTTTTGGAAAAGATTTATTTTTTCAGCATTCCCAAATTTTGAGGTTTCCCATGTATAAAATTGTTTGAGTACTTAAAAGTTCATTTCAGTATGAGATCACAAGAATCAGTGGTGATGATTACTATATTCACAGCAAAGAACCTGTCCTTGAGTTATCCTTTTGTGCTCAATTTGGAGGTATGTTATAAACACTGACAGAATGGGTTATTGTCATGGTAAAATTAGAAGCTAGACTCTTAAATTATCAGGAATTGTCTTAGTCCATTCAGAATGCTGTTGTGGAATACCATAGAGTGGTTAGCTCATGAACAACAGAGAAGTATTTCTCCCAGTTGCAGAGGCTGTGGAGTTCAAGGTCAAGACAGACACTGACTGCTCCTTCTTCACAGACCACCATTTTCTTTTTATGTCTTTACATGATGGTGGAGTGAGGGAGATATGAAGGAAGGCATATTTTCACTTGTGAGGGCTATATCCTCATGACAAAACTGGATCCTAAACGCCCCACCTACTAATACCATCACATTGGAATTAGCTAGCACATGAAAACATAATAATTTTATGGTGTCACAGTTAAGAGGAATTTTTAAAAATGATTGGGACATTGAGATTTTTATTGAGAAAAAATTGACCCAATATATGTCAGGGTTTTTTAAAAATATTTATTTTTATTTACTTATTTGGCTCTTGTGTCTCTTAGTTGGGTCATGTGAGATCTAGTTCCCTGCCCAGGGATGGAACCTGGGCCCCCACATTGGGAGTGTAGTCTTAGCCATGGACCACCAGGGATGTCCCTAAGTCACTTAAAGGGTACAGTTGGCCTTTAATTCATGAGCAGTGCTCTGCAACCATCACCTCTATTTCGTTTCAGAAGTCTTCGATTTTGAAAATAAGGATCTTGCAGTTCTTCTGCTTTATAGGAACATGTATTTGTCTGATAGCTCAAATCATAAATAATTTAAATTTGAGTTAAAAATTATTGAAATGATGAATGTTACTTTGTCATAAGTAAGATGAGATCATGGCAACTGAATAACTTATTTATAATACACTACTTTATAAATGGGCATCCCAGGTAGCTCCAAGGTAAAGAATCCACTGGCCAGTGGAGAAGACTCTTCTTGCTTAGAGAACTGCTCGGACAGAGGCCTTGGTTGGCTGCCGTTTGGAGGATCCTAAGAGTTGTACAGAACTGAGCGTGTACACAGACACACATATGCCCTTTATAAGTAACAACTGATAAGATTACCCACTCCAATGTTCTTTGACTTCCATAGTGATCAACTGGTAAAGAACCCACCNTGGCTGCCGTTTGGAGGATCCTAAGAGTTGTACAGAACTGAGCGTGTACACAGACACACATATGCCCTTTATAAGTAACAACTGATAAGATTACCCACTCCAATGTTCTTTGACTTCCATAGTGATCAACTGGTAAAGAACCCACCTGCAATGCAGGAGACCGGCACTGGTTCCCTGGGAGAAAGGAACGGCTTACCCACTGAAGTATTCTGGCATGGAGAAGTCCATGGACTGTAGTCCATGAGGTTGCAAAGAGTTGGACACAACCAAGCTAGTTTTGCTTTTCAGATCCCTGCTTCCCAGATAATTTATAGCTGTATTATCTGAAATAAAAAACCACAACCAGTCGATATCTTAAAAGATAAACTGTTTCAGAACAGTTATTTTTGAACTGCCAGCCAAGATGTCTAGTATCAGCATTACTTAGAAGCATGTTGTATAATCAGTCGTATCCAACTCTGTGACTCCATGGACTTGTTGTGGCACACTAGGCTTACCGTCCTTTCCATTACCTCCCAGAATTAAGTCAAACATGTTCATTGAGTTGATGATGCAACCCAAATGGCTCATCGACTGTTGCCTACTTCTGCCATCAATCTTTCCCACCATCAGGATCTCTTACAGGGTCAGCTTTTCACATCAGAGGGCCCAGGTATTGGAACTTCAGCATCAGTCCTGAATGAATAATCAGGACTGATTCCTTAGGATTGACTGGTTTGATGGTCTTGCAGTCTTAAGGTAGCACCACAGTTGGAAAGCATAAATTTTTGCTGCTCAGTCCCATATGGTCCAACTCCATCTGCTCCCCCATCCAACCCCAGTCTATTTTCCAAGAAGTGATGGGGCCAGGAGCCATTATCTTTTTTTGAATGTTGAGTTTTATGCAGGCTTTATCACTCCTCTTTGGTTTTCATCAGGGGGCTGCTCTTTAGTCCACTTTCTGCTACTGGTCTTTTGCTATTTGTTTTCCACTGTTAGATCTTCTGGGTCGGGAAGAGCTGCTGGAGAAAGGAATAGACTACCCACTCCAATGTTTCCTTTGTGGCTTAGGTGGTGAAGAGTCCACCTGCAAGGTGGAAGACCTAGAATTGATCCTGGGCTTGGGAAGATCCCCTGGAGAAGGAAAAGGTTACCCGCCCCAGTGTTCTGACCTAGAGAATTCTATGGACTGTATAGTCCATGGGGTTGCAAAGAATCAGACATGACTCACTTTTGCTGTTAGCGTTGTGTCATCTGCATGTCTTGAGATGATGGATACTTTTCCTGGCAGTCTTAATGCCAACTTCGGTTTCATCCATCCTGGCATTTCATATGGTGTACTCTGTATATGTTAAATAGGCAGGGTGACAGTACACAACCTTGGCAAACAACTTACCCAGTTTTGAGCCAGTCAGTTGTCCCGTGTCTGGTTCTCACTGTTGTTTCTTGTCATGCATACAGGAGACAGGTAAAGTGGTCTGGTATTACAGATCTCTTTTTTTAAAAAGAGTTCTACAGTTGTGATCCACAGAGTCAAAGGGTTTAGCTTGGTCAATGAAGTGGAAGATGATATTTTTTAAAAATTCTCTTCCTTTTTCTATGTTCCAACAGATATTGGCGTATTGATCTGGTTCTTTTGCCCCCCCCCCCTTTTTTTTGTTACTTTTTAATGTGCCTAAAAACAGATNAAAAAAAAAAAAATCCTTGTAAACTGGAAGCAACTATTGGTAATGGGACCGAGTGCCGCTGCCAGGGGGAGTGTTGCTACAGTGAAAATCAAGAACAAACAGAAGTGAACAGAACGGGGCAAGACCCTCCCACATGCCCCACTTCCAGTCTCCCTGGAATAGTGAGATCTGGCCACACTGGGCCAGCGGTTGTCCAGGACCACAGTCAGCAGCCATGGACGAGGCACCGACCCCTTTACACTGGGCAGGCATAGGGATGATGGTCAAAAAACTTAGGAACAATTGGTCAGACACAGACCTCAGCCCACCAGGCAGGATGCTGAACTAAAGCGGGTGGCCAGGCCAGAGTGTCACAATATACATCCTGGCTCTTCATCAGCCATGCACGCCTTCCAGTTGCCCACCAATCCCTGTTGACTGCCCACCAGGCCCACATTATTATTTATATCGCCTGCCTGGCCCCTATAGACAGCTGTTTGAGACCCTGACTCCAGCCAAAAAGTAAATGAGGTAGGGGATTCTGTACTGTATGAGGATTCCTTTATTCCCATTTGTGTCTATCAAGGACACATGACTTTGGCCATCTGATGTGAACAGCAGATCACTGGAAAAGACTCTGATGCTGGGAAAGACTGAGGGCAGGAGGAGAAGGGGGTGACAGAGGATCCGATGGTTAGATAGCATCGTCGACTCAATGGACATGAATTTGAGCAAACTCCGGGAAATGGAGGACAGAAGAGCCTAGCATGCTGCAGTCCATAGCGTCGTACTGACTTAGGGACTCAACAACAACAACACATTCCACAAGGCAAGGATGTGTGTCTCGTCCACTGCTTTGTTCCCCCAACCAACTTCAAAACTGAACTCTGCTTTGGTTTGGGGGGATTGTGCAAGGGACTGCCTGGGAGACATGGTGCTCCCATCAAGGATGTGGTCTACTTGGGAGGAGTGGACAGGTAGAGTTTTATAAAGTGGGTCCTTTTCTGATGGGGTAAGCCCAGGGTACTCTAGGTATGTGTCGGGGGTGAACATATGTAGTGGGGGAAATATGGGAGGGGAAGGAGAACAGCGAAGGCTTCCCAGGAGGACAGAAAGCCCAGAGACCAGGAAGGGCACGTAGTGGCCTGGTGTGCAAGCATTCGAGGCAGGACATGTTTCTGAGTCTCCGTGAAGATGCATCCAACTCTTGACTTCTGTTCACGAGTCCACGCTGCCCCAAAAGGAAAAGTCCAGTGTTCTCAGGGCACCACCCTGTGCCTGGGTGGACTTACAGAATTCACTCTTCAGTACTGCCTCTTGCCAGCCAATGCAGGCAAAAATAAGTTTGTCCAAAAGTGTATGGAGTAGTTATGGATTCGAGTTGGAACATCAGGATGAATTCATGGTTAGCTTAACATGGATACAATGGGTATCTATGGAAATATTTACACATATGTGTATACATATACACATGGGTTAGGACATTCACACATATCTCATTGCTCTGTCGGCTAAAAGGGCCTAGAAGCAGTGATACCCCAGCAGCAATGAGCACATCTCAAACCCACTTGTTGATTTCTAATACCATGCTCCAATAAAGCAAACCAGGGCTCCTTAGGGAAATGGCTAATCCTAGGACTGTGGCAGGAAACATACAAGATGAACCTGGAGCATCTTGTAGTGCCAGAAAGTAAGGAAATGCACACACACACGGAAAAAAAAAAAAAAAAAAACCAAATCCCCTTACAATGATGGGGATATATCAGAATGACCCAGGAGCTAGCTGAAGAAATTACCAAAGGCCAAAGCTGATAAACATTGAGCAACAACATAAAGTCGTATTGAATTAGAATCCAAAATCTATTAAAACAAACAAACAAACAAACCACCAGTCCATATGGATATAAATAAACAGGGGAGAAGAGAAAAATCTCCCATGGAGAATTCCAGACAATTTTTGTAAATACTCCACCCCTGAGGTGAAGCAAAACGTCCCATTCCAGAGGTGTGACATACTTCCGAGCATGATGAGGAATTGGGGTTGGGGTGCGTAATTTTATGGTGAAGAAATCTAACAAACAGTACCATAGCCAGGTGATCAAGATTACTTTACCCTTGTGGTCTTCTTCCCCAAGCCCATCATCTCAGACTAATGAGAAAAACATCAGACAGATTCTAAGAGAGACCGTCTATAAAATACCTGATCTGTACTCCCCAAAACTATCAAGGTCATCAAAAACAAGAAAAGTTTGAAAAAGCCTTTTCAGAGGAGGAGCCTCAGGAACCATAACGGGTGCGTGCATGCTAAGTTGCTTCAGTCGTGTTTGACCCCGTGCGACCCTATGGACTGTAACCTGCCGGGCTCCTCTGTCCATGGGATTCTCCAGGCAAGAACAGTGGAGTGGGATGCCATGCCCTCCTCCAGGGGATCTTCCCAACCCAGGGATCGAACCTGCATCTCACGTCTCCTGCATCGGCAAGGTGGGTTCTTTACCACCTTCCCAGCACCACCTGGGAACCCCAAGGAAATAATAACTGAAGGTAATACAGTGTCCTGGATGGGATGCTGGAACAGGAAAAGGACTGCAGGTGAAAATTAATGAAACCTAAACAAAGGTATGGTCTGTACAGACTGTCAGTTCAGTTCAGTTGCTCAGTCATGTCTGACTCTTTGTGACTCCATGGACTGCAGCATGCCAGGCCCCCCTGATCATCACCAACTCCTGGAGTTTACTCAAACTCATGTATAGACTGTAGTTTAAAAAAATCTATCAGTCTGAAAAGGGAATTGGCGTGAAAGTGAAATGTGTAAGCTGGGAGGGACCGACTGGCCGGGGCAGCCGTCCAGTCCTCTGCTTTCAATTAATGGTGAGGAGAATGAAGTTCAAAGACCCAAAGCAAACGGCCAATAAACTCCTCAGCACAGTGCCTATGGGTGGGGCATCTTCAGTGACTTAGACGAGTCACAGACGATCATGTCATTTGTTCCTCAGAACAGGAAACCGAGGCTCAGAAGCGCCTAAAGCCTTCATCCCAGCCCAGGGCTGGCAAGTGGCAAAGCAGAGACCCAGGCTCCCATCTCCTTAACTGTTTTCTGTGCAGTGGCCCTCCCGCACCTCCANACTACAGCTTTCCAGGCTCCTCCGTCCATGGGATTTTCCAGGCAAGAGTACTGGAGTGGGGTGCCATTGCCTTCTCCGCATAAATATTTATACACAGACACAAATGCATATCAACAGGGAAAGAGACTAAACACAGTGTTGTCATTAGTCTGAGAAAAATATTTGCTGTTCAGTTGCTAAATCTTATCTGATTCTTTGTGACCCCCTAGATAAGTGTGATAAGCCTCTTGATAAATTTGAAAGAGGAGAGTGAAGAACCCTGGCTTAAAACTCAGAATTGAAAAAAACTAAGCATGGCATCCAGTCCCATAATTTCTGGCAAATAGATGGGGAAAAAGTGGAAACTGTGGCAGATTTTATTTTCTTGGACTCCAAAATCATTGCTGATGGTGACTGTAGCCAAGAAATTAAAAGACACTTGCTGCTTGGAAGAAAAGCTATGACAAACCTAGACAGTATATTAAAAAGCAGAGACATCATTTTGCCAACAGAAGTCTGGACTGCAGCACATCAGAAAAATATGATGAACTAATAAATGCTATTTCTATCTACTACTAATTTAATAAAGCTTTCTCCCCAGAGAAGCAGAATTTACTTTAAGATGCCCTAATTTGCTTTTAAGTAGCTGTTAAAAGAAACAATAATCGCGGTTATCATCTGCAGGAACCCCTGGAGAAATTGTACAGGTAGCTTGCCCCAGGCCAAAGTTAATCAGTGAGTCATTGGAGAGTCCAGTTCCCAGTCTGGTGGATTGCTCTCTTCATCTCCCTCTCAGCAAAGAAATCCTTATTTAAGATTATTGAAATTTTAGATTAATTTTCAAATATTAAGGTGGCTCAGTGGTAAAGAATCTGCCTGCCAAAGCAGGAGACACAAGGGATGTGGGTTCAATCCCTGGCTGAGATAAGCCCTGGAGGAGAAAATGGCACCCACTCCAGTGTTCTTCCCAAGAAAATCCCGTGGACAGAGGAGCCTGGCAGGCTACAATCCATGGGGTCAAAGAGCCAGACATGACTGAGCAACAGGGCACACATGCATGCATTAATGTGAGTATCCCACCATCTTTCTCTGTATTGTCCTTTGGTTTTTATTGGTCCAAAGTACTGTTCTCCAAACGTGTGACTTAAATAGAAACCAAAGCTGGATGTTTAGGATCCATAATTGTAGCGAAGTTGCTTTCACAGTGCCAGAGGCTAGTTCATCCTAACCTGGTGAATGGATTTGATTCTGGCTATGCAGCAAAACCTCCTTAGAACAATGCTTTTCAGGCTTTAGGTTACATAGGCAGAGTGACAATATAAAGCCTTGACAACTCCTTTCTCAATTTTGATCCAGTCTGTTGTTCTATGTTCAGTTCTATCTGTTGATTCTTAACTTGCATATAGGTTTCTCAGAAGATGGTAATGTGGTCTGATATTCTCATTTCTTTAAGAACTTTTCACAGTGTGTTGTGATCTGCACAGTAAAAGGCTTTAAAGTAGCCAATGAAGCAGAAGTAGAACGGGTTTTTTTTGGAATTCCCTTGCTTTCTCTATAATTCAGTGGATGTTGGCAATTTGATCTCTGGTTATCACTGTGTTTATTTAACACATATGCAGAGTACATCATGAGAAATGACAGGTTGGATGAATTACATGCTGGAATCAAGACTGATAGGAGAAATAACCATCTCAAATATGCAGATGATCCATTCTAATGGTGGAAAATAAAGAGGAACTAAAGAGGCTCTTGATAAGTGTGAAAGAAGAGAGTGAAAAAAACCTGGCTTAAAGCTCAGCATTCACAAAAACTAAGATCATGGAGTCTAGTCCCATCACTTCATGGCAAATACATGGGGAAAAAGTGAAAACTGTGGCAGATTTTATTGTCTCCAAATAAAATTTGACTCCAAAATCATTGCTGATGGTGATTGTAGCCATGAAATTAAGACACTTGCTCTNAAAAACTAAGATCATGGAGTCTAGTCCCATCACTTCATGGCAAATACACGGGGAAAAAGTGAAAACTGTGGCAGATTTTATTGTCTCCAAATAAAATTTGACTCCAAAATCATTGCTGATGGTGATTGTAGCCATGAAATTAAGACACTTGCTCTCTGGAAGAAAAGCTATGACAAACCTAGACAGCATATTAAAAAGCAGAGACATCACTTTGCCAACAAAGGTATTTATAGTCAAAGCTATGATTTTTTTCAGTAGTCATGTAGGGATATGAGAATTGGATCATAAAGAAGGCCGACTGCCAAAGAATTGATGCTTTTGGACTGTGGTGTTGGAGAAGACTTTTGAGAGTCCATTGGGCAGCAAGGAGAGATCAAACCAGTCAATCCTAAAGGAAATCAGTCCTGAATATTCATTGGAAGGACTGATGCTGAAGTTGAAGCTCCAGTACTTTGGCAACCTGATGGAAAGAGCCAACTCACTGGAAAAGACCCTGATGCTGGGAAAAACTGAGGGCAGGAGAAGGGGTAACAGAGGATGAGATGGTTGGATGGCATCACTGACTCAATGGCCGTGAGTTTGAGCAACTCTGGGAGATAGTGAAGGACAGTGAAGCCAGGTATGCTGCAGTCCACTCGGTAGAAAGGAGTCAGACAGGACTTAGCAACTGAACAACAGACCAAATTGATATATGGATATCAACAACCAAATTTTTTTCAAATCATGAACTTTAGTGGATATGGCAAAACCTAAGATCCTACAGTTCTCAGAAGCTCTACTGGTCTGGAGAGCATGTAGTGAAAGCATTTTTTTTAAGACAATAGAACTCATATTTAGAAATTTTTATTCCTAACTGGAATTTCTTGGGAGTCCAGTTGGTTAGGACTCAGAGCTTTCAGTGTCATGGCCCAAGTTCAATCCCTGGTCGAGGTCATCTTGCAAACAGAAAAACATGACCAAAAAAATAAATTAATATGCAATAAATACAAATCAGTGTCTTTTTACTGAAGGCCTAAGAGTTTGGGCTAGTATCTGTGTTTTCTAAAAGGTATAAATGTGGTTCTAATGCACACTTAGGTATAAAAATCATTTCTGTGCATACGTTTTTCAAAGTGTTGGCAAATTCTTGTGTAGCTCAATTTTTATATTAAACTGCATGGTATACATTTTCCTTATTCAGCAAATTCTCTGTTAAATTATTGGATAAAACAAGTCCTTTTTGAAATATGATGAACTGTGATATGATAAAATAATATTTTAAATTCACATGCTCACATAGCATTTTTAAGTAGGACATCTTTTTTAGAATTTCTTTCATTGAAGTGAAAGTCATTTTGGATGTCTCTTTTTTTTGTTTGTGAGGGGAAAAAATTGGTCTTTGAGATGAGACAGTGAAGTTTAAAGTTCTGATAATTTAGAAATCTTTAGAGGTGACCTAATTAAGTTTTAAACCATAATCACAAAATCTCCCACTTCACAAAATTTTTACAGGTTTGAAGACAGTCTCCTTGTAGGATGCGATCGGAGAGAGATTCTTTTGCTATTAAAAGTTCTGTCTCTTTTTACCTACTAACTAAGAGGACCTTAATGTTTCCCTCAGCTTAACCAAACTTTAGACAGGCTTCTTTTTTTTAACCTCTATGCCACTGATCTACCTCTTCTTAGAGCATTTATTTTAGAAAACATGTAACTGCAAATTCTGTCTCTACTCTTTTGAAATATAAATCATTCTAAAATCCTTTTGCCAGTTTTACTACCCAGGACTGTCTTTCTCAAGTACCTGGAGGCCATCCTTTTGAAATGTCATCATTAAGCTTCCTTCTTTCAGTTTCTGGAAGGTCAGGAGCTTAACATATGTGGGCACCTTGCCTCATGTTGCAACACTACCTCTTATTATACAGATATGAGAGTGTTTACTGTTTCTTTGGAGGAAAGCCAATCAGCAAACATTGATGGCCTATGATTCTCCCCACTCTGTCTCCTAGAATCAATTCCACCCTTATTTCAAAGGAGTTGAATTCAGACTGAGTTCTGGCTCTGCCAGCCTTTTGCAGTTGTCTTGAATAAAATCTTCCTTGACTGCTCAAGTTTGTCCAGTATAATTTTCCTTGTGATACCATCTTAACATTAAAGTTTCCAACTGACTTAAGAAATGATCTGTTTCCCAGCTTTTCTAACAGATAAATTATTTGTTCTCTAATCTCTTAGCAACCATTCTACCTAACACCTAAGAGAATCTTTCTTGTTTAATTGAATCATTGTTAAGTCTCACCAAACTGCATGTTTATAGCACTTATGCATTGAAGCTGATCAGAGGACTCTAGGTAAGTTGGGTGAGTATACACTATAGCACTTATTTAAATAGGGCTTTGAACTGTGAAAAGGAAAGTGGTTTTTTCAGACCTTGTGATGAGCTTTCCAATCATGAGTTCCCTTCTGGGATACAGTTAATCATAATCCTTTGTGTCAGATTTTCAAATGGGTTTGACTATTTTGTACTCATAAAGGTCCTCCTTGGTGTTTTTATCTTTCCAGCTGACATAAGGGAATAAACAAACAACAATTGGCTGACTAAGATAGGTTGACCACATTTATTTTTGTCAGCCAGTGCTTTTATACTGTAAGCCCATGAGGGAAAGGACCACATCTAATCTGTTTATCATTGTAAGCAATGCCTAATACAGTGCTAATTGTACACAGACAAAACAGAGTTATAGTGGCAACATGCAAAAGTCAAAATTAGAAGTACTCAGACAAAAAGTACTATGTATTTAGTATATGTGAACTTTGTGAGGATTTATGGGAGGTTAGTTCCCCAAAGATAGCTAGAATGTTTGCTGCTTTACATTTAGAGACCAAATTCCTCAAGCCTTATAGGTTACAGGATTTCTAATTCTGTCCTAATAATGATCGCCAATTTTTTTATAATTCTGTAAAGATGCAAGTAAAATAAAAGGTCTGTAGAATAAATTCTGTCTACAAGATTTATATGATCATTGAATACAGAATTATGATTTCTATTTGTTTTATTTTCTTGACTCTGTTAGAATATTTTAGTTGTTTTAGTGTATTCTATCCAATGGAATTCCTTGTTCTCCTCCAAATTCCACTGCTGCTGCTAAGTCGCTTCAGTCGTGTCTGACTCTGTGTGACCCCATAGACAGCAGCCCACCAAGCTCCCCTGTCCCTGGGATTCTCCAAGCAAGAGTACTGGAGTGGGTTGCCATTTCCTTCTCCAATGAATGAAAGTGAAAAGTCAAAGTGAAGTCGCTCAGTCGTGTCTGACTCTCAGTGACCTCATGGACTGCAGCCCACCAGGCTCCTCCATCCATGGGATTTTCCAGGCAAGGGTACTGGAACGGGATGCCATTGCTTTCTCCAAAATTCCACTATTGAATAAATTAGTACATTAATAATCACATCGCATTTACTGAAGGAGACTATATTTTAGCCACTATTTTAGACACTTAATATTTGTCAACTAATTCAATCTTTGCAACAACCCTGTGAAGTAAGTACTATATTTAAGACTATTTTACAGATGAGAAAACTGGGCTCAGTAATATCAAATACCATTTCAAAAGCATACAATATCCAAATATCAGAGCCAAAATTCACAATTCTAATCCAGATTTATCTAACTCTAAAATTTATCCTTTAATTTATCATGATTTAAGATATAATTTTTATCTTGTGAGAAAATGATTAAGTAATATATATATAACCTTAGACAAAATTCAAGTCCTATAAAACAGACTAACTGAGAATAATACAGGCACAGTCATTTTTATTGTTCACACTTGTAAATGATACTTTCCTAGACCTTTAAATATATCTCCCCAAGATTATCCCCCCAAATTTCAACAATACAGCTCTTTCTGGGAGGTATTTGTATCTTATTCAATACTATGATTATTTGTTGTGAAATAAAAAGACAGGCTCTTTACTTATTATTTATCCTTCTTTATCTAACTTCTGTTTAGGAAACATTGAACAAGACACTACATTCAAATTATTTGACACAGTTGAGAATTCTATTAAGCATTCAGAGCTTTCAAAAAGAAAGTAAAGGTTATTTCATAATGATATACGTATCAATTTTCTTATATTCATTTAGCACCAGAAAAAAATTTCATTCGATTAATTTGTTAATCTTGATTTTTCTCTGCATTGTGCACATTGAAAAAATGTCTTTTACTTCTAGATTCTTTAACACACACACTTAGAATCTGTCATTTTAGTGTGCCAGGAGTTTGTATTATGCCAATATGTTTATGGGTTACATAAAAAATATACAGGTATCGGAAATCAAACCTTTGAGAGTCTCATTAAAATTGGCCTCAAAGTCTGGGTTTCACTAGTGTCACCTATTTTCCCATCCTCTAGCATTCTCTCTCAGTCATCCTCTGTACTCCTAACAGCAGTCAGCTTTAAATGTTCCCTTTGTAACTGCTACAGTGCAGCTCATCTCTGGCTGTACAATAAAATCATCTGGGGAATGTTTAAGATATACTGATTCCCCTCCACCCCTAGAAGGTTGGTGACCCAAGGCATTTAACAACTTTCCAGTTAGATCGAAAGTGTAACCTGGATTGAGAACCTCTGGACTCCAACCTGAGCAGGTCTTTTATTTGATGTACTTATGATGCTTACCCAGATACTTCCTTTGGAGAAAACCTTGTGTTGCCTAAAGAAATATGTTTGAGAACCACTGCAGAGTTGAATATGCCTTCCTTATGACACCATGGAAAGAACTGATCTAAAATATTTTGAAAATATGGTACTCAATTTTATGTACATCCCATCTTTAAGGATCTCTGAGAAAAGAGGATATGTCTTATTTACTTTCAATCTCAATTTTGTCTTTGTAAAATGCGAATTATTTTATAAAGGTGTTGTGATGATTAAAGAAAACAATCCTATATAGAGTATCCAAAGCTTTGCAGGAATCAATAAGTATGTATTTAAAGGTACAGAATGAATATTTAACCTAGGTGTAAATAAAGATTATGATTCACTCTATTAATACAAATAATGCATCTTGTCATAAACAATATTTCTATTTACTTTATTTCTATAGTTCAGGATACTAAACTAGAAAAGCTCGTTCTGTGCATATTCTCCATCGGAAAAAAGTACACAGCTTCAACAGGCTTCCTAGGTGGTGCAGTGGTAAAGAATCTGCCTGCCAGTGCAGGAGGTACAAGACTTGCAGGTTCAATCTCTGAGTTGGGAAGACCCTCTGAGTAGGAAATGGCAACCCACTATTCTTGCTTGGAAAAGTTTCATGAACAGAGGAACCTGGTGACCAGACATACAGGAGTGACTGAGCACACACACAGAGCTCCAACATAGCCAATGTTCTGATCATTACAGCTGCCCTCCAGTCCTCCAACCCCAGTAAATAGATGCCTTCCTCATCCTCCTTAGATTCTAATATCTTGTTCCAGACAATCCACACTTCTTCACTGTGCTCTGGTCTGACAGGATGAGCTGACATCTTCTTATACAAATGCCCTACAATGTTTAGACAAAGGAAAAAGAAAGAGGTTCAGTTTCTTTTTAAATATTATTTGCTAGTAAATTTCTGTCACAAGTGAGATTATATTTATATATTTACTTACTATTGGAAAATTAATATTTACTGGAAAATATTTTTTTAAAAACTTATAGAAAGCTGAGATCAAATGTATATCTTTTTCAGTCTGGTATAGAGAATGTAAAGATGAAATTGGAACAGCTTGTAAAAGTAACAAGAAGTAATACATGTTGAACATGATAGAATTATGATTTTGAACAACCATTTTGAACAACCAGAAATTCAGTAATTGATTAATTTTTATTTTGTCCAAATTGTATACCTAAGGGAATGTTCATCTAAATTATATCACTTCCTGAGATTTAAGTAGCTGGTAATATAACCAGTAAAGCTGAAGAAGCTGAAGTTGAATGGTTCTATCAATACCTACAAGACCTTCTAGAACTAACACCCCCAAAATATGTCCTTTTCATTATAGGGGGCTGGAATGTAAAAGTAGAAAGTCAAGAAATACCTGGAGTAGCAGACAAATTTGGCCTTGGAGTACAGAATGAAGCAGGGCAAATGTTAATAGAGTTTTGCCAGGAGAACACAAAAGTCATAACAAACACCCTCTTCCAACAATGCAAGAGAAGACTCCACACATGGACATCACCAGATGGTCAATACCAAAATCATATTGTTTATATTCTTTGAAGCCAAAGATGGAGAAGCTCTATACAGTCAGCAAAAACAAGACCGGGAGCTGACTATGGCTCACCTCATGAACTCCTTATTGCCAAATTCAGATTTACATTGAAGAAAGTAGGGAAAACCCCTAGACCACTCAGGTATGACCTGGATCAAATCCCTTATGATTACACAGTGAAAGTGAAAAATAGATTTAAGGGATTAGCTCTGATAGAGTTCCTGAATAACTATGGATGGAGGTTTGTGACATTGTACAGGAGGCAGGGATCAAAATAATCCCCCAAAAAAAGAAATGCAGAAAGGCAAACTGGCTGTCTGAGGAAGCCTTACAAATAGCTGTGAAAAGAAGAGAAGTGAAAGGCAAAGGAGAAAAGGATAGATATGCCAATCTGAATGCAGAGTTCCAAAGAATAGCAAGGAGAAATAAGAAAGACTTCCTCAGTGATCAGTGCAAAGAAATAGAGGAAAACAATAGAATGGGAAAGACTATAGATCTCTTCAAGAAAATTAGAGATACCAAGGGAACATTTTATGCAAAGATGGACAAAATAAAGAACAGAAATGGTATGGACCTAACAGAAACAGAAGATACCAAGAAGAGGTGGCAAGAATACACAGAACTATAGAAAGAAGATCTTCATGACCAAGATAACCACGATGGTGTGATCACTCACCTAGAGCCAGACATCCTGGAATGTGAAGTCAAGTGGGCCTTAGGAAGTATCACTACAAACAAAGCTAGTGGAGGTGATGGAATTCCAGTTGAGCTNCCACATTGTCCATTGATTTAATAGCTTACTGTAACTGTGTGTAACTGAGTTAAAATGATTTGGCCACATTTTTAAATGATGCCTCATTAAAAAAAAAAGGCACAGAATTCAAGAGACTATTCATGAAGTTTTGGATACAAAATAGATATGAGATGTGACTTGTCACCAAATAAGAAAGAAAAGAGAAATAAGAAATACTCACTTTGGTAAGTCATGGTGCCTCTACTGATCAAGATGGAAAGTCACCCTAACTGTCTCTTCTACTTTTTATTGCTATCTCAGCATCATTCTCTTGACATAGATTTGCATACAAGGTTGAAGGTCAAGCACCTGGAGATTACTGCTAAAATCCTTACTACTCTATGACTGGAGTTGTGATCCTCAGTATAAGGTCACTGGAGATATATATATATATATATATATATATATGTATGTATATATTTTGGAGGGGAATGAGAGTAGAAAGAGGAGTATTTCTTATAGATTTTTGTTTTGGGTAATTTACAATTTTTCAAAGAATTTACTCCCATTCCCTGCTTGTGTTGCAGCTGCACTGATAGTGCTCTGATTTCTGGACAGGAGATTGTGAGGTTTAACTTTCTCAGTTCAGACTTATAACCAATGGTCTGATTTTTAGCCCCTTGCCTCATCACCTGGGATAGTATGGCAGGGAGAATTTCATGGAAGGGAAAGATTGTTCCATATATAGATTTTATTTGACCATGGTGAGCCATGTGCATGTCCCTGTAGAAAGAAAAGAGAACTCTTTTATACAGAGGAAAGGAAAGTTGGGAGGGCTTTAGTAAACAGAGTCCTTCGATTATTGTTGGCTGAGTCCTTCCCAGGAAAGAGGAGGGAGTCCTTCTTCCTGACGGACTCTGCAAACTTTGAAGAGTGTGAGAGCTCCCTCTTCTGGTTTCCCAACTCTCTTGATGGATGTTTCTATTTATTAATTTTTTAGTTTGTTATGTAAAAATAAAAAGAGAATTTCCAAGCTGGTTATGATATTACTGCTCAGTATGAAATACTTGAGTGGGTAAATCTCCCACTAGCTAAAGCAAAGCAACACGCAGAGAACAGTACTCTTACCAGAGAATGCCCAATATCAGAAGGACAAATTATTAATATATATTCTGACACCAGGCCTGGAATGTCTTTGGGGTTGCCCATCCAATTGTTTCCTGGTGTAGGAAATGGAAACCCACTTCAGTATTCTTGCCTGGAAAATTCTATGGGAAGAGGAGCATGGAGGGGTACAGTCTATGGGACTGAAAAGAGTTGGACACGACTGAGCAACTGAGTATACTCACATATCAAGTTATTTAATAAATTCCACCATATAGAGAGCATATTATATAGCAGAAAGTCAGACCCAACTGAGCACACATGCATCCATTAAAAAGCCAGGATATCACTTGCCTGACAATGGTTCATATAGTCAAAGCAATGGTTTTTCCAGTAGTCATGTATGGATGTGAGCGTTGGACCATAAAAAAAGGCTGATTCATGTCGAGGTTTGACAGAAAACAACACAATTCTGAAAAGCAATTGTCCTTCAATTAAAAAAATTTAAAGAAAAAAGCTGAATGCCAAAGAAGTGATGCTTTCGAACTGTGGTGTTGGAGAAGACTCTTGAGAATCCCTTGGACAGCAAGATCAAACCAGTCAATCCTAAAGGAAAGCAGCCCTGGATATTCATTGAAAGGACTGTTTCTGAAGCAGAAACTCTAATACTCTGGCCACCTGAAGTGAAGAATCAACTCATTGGAAAAGATTCTGATTCAGGGAAAGATCAAAAGCAAAATGAGAAGAGGACTTCAAAGGATGAGATGGTTAAATTGCATCACCAACTCAATAAACATGAATTTGAGCAAACTCTGGAACGTAATGGAGGACAGAAAAGCCTGGTGTGCTATAGTCTAGAGATCCACAAAGAGTTAAACATGGCTTAACAATTGAATAATAACAATTATATAATACTGACTGTGCATTTTAAAAAATATATATAATTTACTTTCAGTGAAAGTCTTTTTCAATTACATAAATGTTCTTATAATATTATTCAAAAAATTTTGCACAGGTATTAGCATTTCTCTGGGATAGGTAGAAAGAGAAAGAAAGATATCCCTATGTCTATATATTTACATAAGTACACTAGAAAAGACATTTGTGAAAATATGTATCATTGATCCACAGATTACTCAGAAGTGCTTTAATATCCAGATAGTTGAGAATTTTCTAATTTCTTTCATCATTTAAATCTAGCTTAGTTCTACTGTGTTGAGATAGCATACTCGGAATCATTTCAATCCTTTGATATTTATTGAGGGCTGTCTTTATTGACTAGCATAGGATAATTTAGGTTAATAGTCCATGTGTACTTTCACTTGTATTTGGTGACAAATTTCCATTATGTCAACTTTGTTAATTTTTTTTCCAGATCTTTTATATTTTTACTGAATTTTGTTTCCTCTTCTATTGGCTAATGAGATAGATATGTTAAGGTCTCCATATAACAATTTAGTTCAGCTCAGATCAACCGCTCAGTTGTGTCTGACTCTTTTTGACTCCATGGACGGCAGCACACCAGGCTTCCCTGTCCTTCACTACCTCCCAGAGTTGTTCAAAGTCATGTCCATAGAGTCAGTGATGCCATCCAACCATCTCATCCTCTGTCATCCCCTCCTCCTTCTGCCTTCAGTCTTTCCCAGCATCAGGGTCTTTTCCAATGAGTCAAGTTTTCCCACCAGATAGCCAAAGTATAGGAGCTTCAGCTTCAGCATTAGTCCTTCTAATGAATATTCAGAATTGATTTCCTTTAGGATTGACTAGTTTGGTCTCCTTGCAGTCCAAGGGACTCTCAAGAGTCTTCTCCAACACAACTCAAAAGCATCAATTCTTCAGCGCTCAGCTTTCTTTATGGTCCAACTCTCACATCCATACGTGACTACTGGAAAAACCATAGCTTTGACTAGATGGACCTTTGTTAGCAAAGTAATGTCTCTGATTTTTAATATGCTGTGTAGGTTGGTCATAGCTTTTCTTCCAAGGAGTAAGCATCTTTTAATTTTATGGCTTCAGTCACTATCTGCAGTGATTTTGGAGCCCATGAAAATAGTCTGTCACTGTTTCCATCATTTCCCCAACTATATCCCATGAAGTGATGGGACTGGGTGTCATGATCTTCATTTTTTGAATGTTGAATTTTAAGCCAGCTTTTCCTCTCTCCTCTTTCACCTTTACCAAGAGTGTCTTTAGGTCCTCTTCACTGTCTGCTGTAAGGGTGGTGGCATCTGCAAATCTGAGGTTATTGATATTTCTCTCTGCAATCTTGATTCCAGCTTGTACTTCATCCAGCCCAGCATTTCTCATGATGTATACTGCATATAAGTTAAATAAGCAGGGTGACAATGTACAGCCTTGACCTACTCCTTTCCCAGTTTGGAACCAGTCTGTTGTTCCATGTGCAGTTCCAACCATTGCTTCTTGACCTGAATAAAGATTTCTCAGGAGGCAGGTCAGATGATCTTGTATTCCCATCCCTTTAAGAATTTTCCACAGTTTATTGTGATCTACGCAGTTAAAGGATTTAGCATAGTCAATGAAGCAGAAGTAGATGTTTTTCTGGAATTCTCTTGCTTTTTCTATGATCCAATGGATGTTAGCAATTTGATCTCTGGATGTTGGCAATTTGATCTCTGGTTCCTCTGCCTTTTCTAAATCCAGCTTGAACATCTGGAAGTTCTCGGTTCATGTATTGTTGAAGACTAGCTTTGAGAATTTTGATCATTACTTTGCTAGCATGTGAGATGCATGCAATTGTGAGATAGTTTGAACATTTAAAACCTACTGTGATATTAAAATAGCTACATTAACTTTATTTAGTCAAGGTACATGTAGTATATGCATAGTACATCTACTTGTATCCTTCTTTCTGTTATCAAGCTTTCTATATTCTTGCATAAAATGTGTGCTTCTAGTATAAAATATATAACTGGCTTATTTGGTTGCATAACTTTTCAATATTAGTATTTTGCTTATACTTAATCCTTTATGTATCATATTATTATTCATATGCTTTGTTTTATCTCACCAAGTTATCTTTTTGTTTCTATTTGATCAATCTGTTTAAAGTTACTCTTTTTAATTTCTTGCATTTTTGCAAGAAATACATATTTCTATTAGCTTGTGTCAAACCAAAAAAAAAAAAAATGCAGAAGGTCGTAAATAAAACTTCATTTGAAGTCCTAAAAATTTCAATTCGGGAAACAGATTTGGGTAAAAATGAGAGTGTTCTGGAGAACAGAAATAGTCAGGGACTTACAGTAGGCAAAATCCATGAGGTCGTACTCTGACCCAGAAAGAAAATTTTTGTCATTAAGGTGTGGCTGTCATGGGTTGTTTTATGCCATGTGCATGCTGTCACTCAGTTTAGTCCAACTCTTTGCAATCCCATAGACTGTAGCCCACCAGGCTTCTCTGTCCATGGAATTCTCCAGGCAAGAATACTGAGTGGGTTGCCATTTTCAACTCCAGGGTATCTTCCTGACCCAGGAATCAAACCCTAGGAAAGTCTCCTGCACTGTTAGGCAGATTCTTTGCCACTGCAACTTCTGGAAAACTCACAAATTTGCATTATTGCCCTCTCTCAGCACCAAGCTTCAGCTGAGGTGTCTTTCTTTTCAATTCATCGTACTTAAGAATTTTGCTGAGTTGAGTGTAACATTTGGCAGCAACAAAATTGTTTTCCTTCATCTATTTGTAATGCGTCTTTCCATCCTCATCTTACTAGACATGATTTCTCTCTCATCCCCATGTGTTTCACCAGGATTCCTGAAATAAATTTGCATTTGATGCTTCTGAAGTCAGTGCCCCAAGGAGGACCAACACTTGCTGTGTTGTCTTTTCCAGGCTTTCAAATACCCCAACCTTGCATGTCTGCCGTATCTTTTTCTGTATAAATATCTTGAACATAAATTCAAATAATAGCATCATTCCCAGAATATCTATGACACTTGGAAACAGATCCAATAATTTGGACTCATCCAAATTCACTCTCTGAGATTACATGTCTTTAGATTTCACTGGACACAAAACACAACTTCCAAACTAATAACAGCTAATCACCACTATACTGAAAATTCATCCTGATAAATTAAAACTGGTACATAGAAGTATACTGGTAGGTATAAGTTTCCTTTTCATGTCAGTCTATAATGTCCTTCAATATTTTATTTTCCCAACTTTATCTGATCAGACATTCATCTAAAGAAATCCCTTTCTCCAATTTAATCAATTTACATTATTTTCATTCTTCTACTGCTCCTGTTTCAGTGGTAACCATTCCAGTTTCTTCCTGATTTCATGGATAAACTTGATTCTAGAAGACAGACCATTACATGTATAAGCCTTGTTAATTATTTCTTTTGCCTTAGGGTTTGTGATAATTTGTGTCAGTAAGTTATGTACTTTTGTCACTATAATAAGCCCCGTTCTTCCTTTTCATTTGTTTCTTAATAAAAATCTACCTTTTTTATGAGCAATGCTATGGGTTGAATTTCTGAAATGCTCAGAGGGTTTGTAACTTAACAAATCCAAAATGTCTGATGTCTTTTAGTGGCAAATGACACTAGAGATTATGAACAAAATATAGGAGTCAGACCCAAAAGACAGGTTAGAAAAAAAAAAAAAAAACAGAATAGGGAAAGACTTAGGACAGCTAATCTATAGTGCCTGCTGACATCTGACACTGATAAGTCCCTTTCAGACTTGATTAAGTCACATAGTGAAACAGAAAATAATTTTTATTGGAGATTCCTTTGGCTCAAAGCAAGTTTTTACTAAGCCTAAACAATGACCTTTCCTTTATACTGGTAATGCTCATTACAGCTCTTTCCACTTCGGAAAAGCTGTGCTCCAATGACAAGCTTTAGCAACCTATGACCTATAAAGCCTGGGTGTAGCTAAACAGCCTGCATATTGATGAGGCTGGTGCTTTTGCTGAGGGCTTTGTTGTTTAGTTGTAAGTCCTCTCTGATGCTTTTGCCACCACATGGACTATAGCCTGCCAGGCTCCTCTGTCCATGAGATTTCCCAAACAAGAATACTGGAGTGGGTTGCCATGCCCTCCTCCAGGGAATCTCCCCAACCCAGGAATCAAACCTGCATATCCTGCATTGGCCAGCAGATTCTTTACCACTAATCCACCAGGGAAGCCTATTGTTGATGGCTTCAGGTATATAAATCCAGGTGGGGGAAAACTGCTATACGTATACTGAAGAGTCTCACCAGGATGGAAATTCCATATGTCCTTCCTTTACAAAAGTATCATCAAAGTCTAAAGATTCCTGCCTTGCCAGAAGCTTCAGTATGCATATATTTTTATGAACTTCCAATTTTACTAATTGACCATAACTCAAGAATTCAACTGAAACACGAGATTTTAGAGTTTAAAGTGTTAGGGAATCATTGACCAAAACCACTTGCCTTGGCCAGGCACAATTATAACTGCTTGCATGAGTCACTTCACAATAGCAGGTGTCAATAAGGAAGGTGATGCTGCTGCAGAAAATAACAGGGAGAATTCAGGAGGGGCTGAAATGAGGAGGGAGGAGAAAAGGTGTCTTTCTAACCTCCCAGAAACCCTGAACTTGGAGTCCATCTTGGCTGAGAGATGCAGGCACCACCAAGAAGAATCCTGAATCAGACAGCATTTGGGTCAAACAAGATGATTGGCCAGAAAAAAACCCCGGAAACTAATCTGATTGCCATAAAACCTGAGGCAGCAAGCCACATGGCAGACTGGTTCTCCTGGGTCCCCTTACCCCTTCTTAATGAAGTCTTTGGCTTTGGCTGTCCTTGTATCTCCTTGGGCAATTCACTTCTGAGTGTTAGACAAGAGTTCACTCTCAGATCCTGGAAGAGGTCCCCCTTCCTGCAACAAAGGTGAACAATACAAATCAGTTCTGTTCCATACATGACTTCTGAACAAACTGATACATCAAATAAATGACTGGAGACGTGGGAGATAAAAATATCACCTTAATCTTATTGAAGAAATTTGGTTTAAAAAAAGTACAGCTTATAACCACAGGTAAAAGAGCCCCTAATTCTGACTGCCAAAGTTAAATGTTTATCTGCCAGCCGCAGAAGGTTAAGGGAAACAAAGTCATCTCTTTCAAGAGGAGATTCCTTTTACAATCACAGCACGGAGCAGTAGAGGTGTGTTTGGCTCATTAAAAAGGAAGGAGTTAGGAATGAGGATTACATATCCAGGTCCTTATCATACTTTATCATCCCCCATAAGTTTCAGTGACCCAGGGTGAAAATCCCAGACCTAAGGTTTGATGTTAAATCCATCCATACACATTGTAAAGCAGCTACACTCTACAACACAGGCTGCAGCAAACTACCAAGGTCAAATTGGAGCAACATTCTCAATGCTTAAAACAACATGTTCTAGTTTTTATTTGCATGGAACATGTGGTTTCAAGCACTGAGAACATTGTTCTATCATAAATCATATAGTTGATTCAGTTCATTGTACAGCAATAACTAACACATTCCAAAGCAATTATATTCCAAAAAACCAAACAAACACATGTTCTGACCACTGAAATCTCATCTCTACATGTTATCTTTCCACTATCACCGTTATTGCTAACAAAGCTGGTTTTGAAGATTAGGCTGAGGAGAGAACCAATATCGTGTTTACTATTATAAAATCCAGAATAAGCTCAGTGTATCCACTCAGACTGGCCTTGCCAAACTCAGAGGACAGACCTGTACTGTGACCCACACTACCTCTAGGAGTGGGGCACATGCTTTCCCGGCAAGCCAGTTCTCCAGAGAAATCAGGAGGAACTGAGTTGAGAAGACACCATTTATTCTGCCCAGGTTTATTGATCAAATTATCCCCACTTGCCTAGAGAAAGTGAATGAAGGGAAAGAGAAAAACTAAAATTGTTTAGAAAAATCTCTTCATGAAAGTCAGAATTAGGCAAGATACATTTACTAGTCACAAGACTCCATTTTGTTCAAATTCATTGGTATAAATTGTTTCATACTTTTGTTTTAGGTGAGTTTCTGGAAGCAAAAGCATTTTATTTAGTGATGAAGTACAACATAGTGGTTAAGCAAAAGGGCCCTAGGACAGACTGCCCCAAGTTAATTCCTGACTTGTGTGGCCTTGGTCAGATCTGTGTCCTTGGGCAACAGTAAACTGAGACCAGTAATAGTCTCTACTCTGTTAGGTGAGTGCAGATTAAATTAGTTAATACATGTGAAATACAAATAGCTTTTGTTATCTGTGCACTTTCTCTTAGCTTATTTATTTCTGTTGTTTTTGCTCAATTTGACAAAAGTTTATGTGATCAGTTTTTCAAAAACTTTAGCTATTTTCAAAATTTTATTCTTTTTTGCCTCATCATGGCATGCTGTGCCTGCTCAGTAGTTCAGCTGTGTCTGACTCTTTGTGACTCCATGAACTGTAACCCTCCAGGCTCCTCTGCTCAGGAGATTTTCCAGGCAAGAATACTGGAGTGGGTTGCCATTTCTTCCTTCAGGGGAACTTCCTGACCCAGTGATCCAACTCTTACTTCTGTTTTTATATGACTTTTCTATTTATCTTTCTTAAATTTATATACTGAATGATTATTATCAATAATTTTCAATCTTTCAAAAATTTTCATTTCAAANTCTTCCTTCAGGGGAACTTCCTGACCCAGTGATCCAACTCTTACTTCTGTTTTTATATGACTTTTCTATTTATCTTTCTTAAATTTATATACTGAATGATTATTATCAATAATTTTCAATCTTTCAAAATTTTTCATTTCAAATACCTGCATTTAAGTTTGTAAATTTTCCTCTAAACTGCTATTTAGATTCATCCTAATGTTTTAATATCTTATATTTTCATTGCTATTTAAAGTATGTCTTAATTATTTTCTTAGGCTCCAAATTCACTACAGATGGTGACTGTAGCCATGAAATTAAAAGATAATTGATTCTTGGAAGAAAAGCTATGACAAACCTAGACAGCATATCAAAAAGTAGAGACATCACTTTACCAAAAAAGATCCGTATAGTCAAATCTATGGGTTTTTTTCAGTAGTCTTGTATGGATGTGAGATTTGGACCATAAATAAGGTTGAGCACTGAAGAACTGATGCTTTCAAATTGTGGTTCTGGAGAAGACTTTGAGAGTCCCTTGGAAAGCAAGGAAATCAAACCAGCCAATCCTAAAGGAAATTAATCCTGAATACTCATTGGAAGGACTGATGCAGAAGCTGAAGCTCCAATACTTTGGCCACCTGATGTGAAGAGCCGACTCTCTGGAAAATGCTGGGAAAGACTGAGGGCAGGAGGAGAAGAGGGCAACAGAGGATGAGATAGTTGGATGGCATCATCTATCAATGGACAGGAGTTTGAGCAAACTCCGAGAGACAATGAAGGACAGGAAAGCCTGGCATCCTGCAGCCCATAGGGTCACAAAGAGGTCACGTGTGAACAAGTGAACAACAACAATTTAGCTAATTTTTTTGATTCCTGAATTTCTTAGAAAAGTTATTTTTCATTTTAAATATGTGAAATTACTTTATTCTTTGGTTTCTCACTCTCAAGAATCATTTCCAATTTTACTCTTAAAATCAGAGATGGAGGTATGATCAACATTGTATTCTAGGTATTGTATTCTGTAAAATCAAATATCCATTTCTAAAAGAATGTAATTTTTGTCATAGTTATTTTTATCTATTAATAAAGTTACCTACAATAAAGAGATTTATGAATATATCTATAAACATGTATGTACAATTTGCATTCTTACAGTCTCAAATGTGAACATATCTAACCTATGCTACTTACATTGCATATTTTTTACTCAAAATAACTAGATCTGCAGACAAACCCACATGGTTTAAAAATATAAAACAAAAAAATACATAAAACAGCTTGTGAGCATATTTTAAAAGTAGGCATTAGAATGAATTTTCTATCATTTGTTTCAAAGTAAAAACAAAATAAAACATTTGCTAACCACAGATAGAAAAAGTGCTAAAAATAGGGCTATCTGAAATTGTTACTAGTATATTTCTATTTATTTCCTCAAATCATCATATTCAAGTACTTAACAAAAATATATCTTTAATAAATATTGAGTGTAAATATATTTTAAAATTTTTCTATTATTAATATGTACAACCAATGAGGATATGAAAAACAATTTAAGTTTATGTTCTTATGAGAAAAATAAATACAAAATAAAAATGGAAAATTTAGGATTTTCATGTTGGTCATACTATCCTCATAGAAGTCTATAATATTTAGAACTCTACTTTCCTTTTTATAAAATTGNTGTACAACCAATGAGGATATGAAAAACAATTTAAGTTTATGTTCTTATGAGAAAAATAAATACAAAATAAAAATGGAAAATTTAGGATTTTCATGTTGGTCATACTATCCTCATAGAAGTCTATAATATTTAGAACTCTACTTTCCTTTTTATAAAATTGGATTAAACTCAGCTTCATTGAGGTAGATGTAGGAAAAATGTACATAGATTGATAAAACCCTAATGATGAATACTGCTAAAGTGTAAATCTAATGAGTTTTAATACTTTATATTTTTAACTCAAGTTTCTTTCCCAAGAAGACATATCATTAAATTATAATGAAAAATACATATTTCTCCAGAAATCTTTACATCACTTCAAGCATATATTTTAAAGAGATTCCTTCAGGTTATCCTGGAGAAGAGAATGGCTACACACTCCAGTATTCTTGTCTGGAGAATTCCATGGATGGAGGAGCCTGAGGGGCTACAGTTCAAACGGTCGCAAAGAGTCAGACATGACTGAGCAACTAACACTCTTCAGGTTATATATTCAAGAGAAAATCTGATTAAGGGACAAGCACTTTTTCACAATATGATATTGATTTGTTAATTTAGCAGAAAAACAAACACATTAAATATGTAAAATGCGCATAGAAACTCAAATTTCATTTGAGCTCAATCTGCAAAACCCATTCTACCAGTTTGGGGATTTTTATTTCATTTTAAAGTGGTATATGAGACCTGATAGAGCATTTACTTCTGCACACCTTGGTTTCCTTAGCACCCCATTACGTGTGTTGAGTTTTGCTAATGTCTCTGTTGTCCATTCCAGTAGGGCCTCTGTTGAACTCTTTTCTATCATATTTGCCCATTGTAATTTCCAACTCCCCTTAGATCACTGGTTGCTTAGCTTGTAAACTGTTTACCCCTTAACTACCAGAAATCACCTGAACCACCATTTATTCTCAAGCCCCCTCTGATATTATAAAAGATAGCTACAATTCCTTGCAGTTGTAACCTTTTCTAAATTATACTTGTTGATGTCTTTGTTTGGAGTAAAAAATAATTTGTGACCCCATTCTTTATTCCATCTTAAAATGATCCATCTCTATTTGTCTTTTTGTAACATTGTTACCATTTGTCTAAAGATAAATAAGTATCTCAGGCTTTCCAGGTGGCTCAGTGGTAAAGAACATGGCTACCAATGAAGGAGACACAGGTTCAATCCCTGGGTTGGGAAGATCCCCTGGAGAAGGAAATGACAACCCGCTCCAGTATCCTTGTCTAGAGAATTCCATAGACAGAGGAGCCTGGCAGGCTACTGTTCATGGGATCACAAGAGAGTTAACATGACTTATTGATTAAACCACCATCAGTATTCTTGCCTGGAGAATCCCACGGACAGAGGAGCCTGGCAGGTTACAGTCCATGGAGTCATAGAAGAGTTAGACATGCCTTAGCAACTAAAAAACCACAAATGAACATCTTTCCTTCTTGCATACATAACCCACCCAGTGCTTATACCGTGGTGCTCAAAGGCAATGGTTGAGGACCAAGGCACTGTTCCACTTTGCAGGAAGCAAGGCTCCTCCGCAGAAAGTAGTAGAAATCTTGGAGGTATAGAATGATCATGGGTCCTGACATCAAGGTTCTACCATATCTTTGTCTCTACTTTGAAACCTTCAATGCCCCCCAAATCTACATTTGTACAATGAAGGTGATGTATGCTTACATCGGAGCAGCATTTAATCAGTAAAATAGTAAATACTCTTAGCATTCCAAATAGGCTGGTCTTCCCTTAGTAAATGATGTACTTACAAAGTGCTCCATATTCTCATCAGTATTCTGGTATTGCCCATATTTTTTTTTCAAACTGTAGCCATTCTAATAAGTATGTAGCAGTATCTTCAATTTTTTTCTCATGGACAAATCCCCAAATATTTCATAGTATAGTCTCACTACCACTTTAAATTACAATATATTACAAAGATGGTTTCTTTTTCAATAGATTTTTTTTATTATAATCCATATATTTAGAGACTGAGAAACTCAAATTAACCCTTATTTTTGCAGTTGAAGGAAGAAGAGAGTGTAAGAACACCAAAAATATCTCATAGCATGGAAATGATTTTATTGACCTTTAGGAAATAACCAGAATTTATGCCTACGAGATTTTCTTGGAATCACATTCATTTTAAGGCTTTATATAAATGACACATTTTCCTTTTAGAGAGAACAACCTAACAAACACTAAATATCTTCTAAGTTTGCAATGACATGTCACCATGGACTTAATGCAAAGCAAATAAACTTACAATAAATTTGTTAAACTTTATATTTTTATCCAGACACATAATGTTCTGTAAGATAATCTTTCAGAAGAGTGTGTAATTTAATGATAGAAAATAGTTCTANGTTTGCAATGACATGTCACCATGGACTTAATGCAAAGCAAATAAACTTACAATAAATTTGTTAAACTTTATATTTTTATCCAGACACATAATGTTCTGTAAGATAATCTTTCAGAAGAGTGTGTAATTTAATGATAGAAAATAGTTCTAAAGTCTCTTTGCTCCCCAAAGCACGTTTTAAAAAGAATGATTCAGAAACAAAAAGATAAACTAAATTAAAATTAGGTGATAGATGCATTAAGAAAATCATTTTATTGAAATAGTTACTATGACTCATATTCTGTGAAGGATTTGGATGGATTGGAAAGTCAAATTGCCTGCAAACAGCTATTGATGCTAAATGTTGGTAAAGGTCTCATTGAGTAAAACTTCACATGTGTAAAAAGATAAAGCTGTGTTCTGAAAAGAGATGAAGTGAAGGGCAATCAATACTCATTCGTTTGTTGTAGAGTTTGAGAGAAATCTAGAAATAATTGAGCATGTGGCACTAAAATCCTCAACTGTTTTTTAGTCAATGAAAAAAGTGTCAAATGAAGAATAGTTTGGCTAGAGATCCAGTCAGGATGTTTTAATACGGTTATTAAGAGAAGATGCAATTAGATTCCAAGACACATAGATATATTTCGCATGCTAAGGAAGCTAGTACTGAAGAATTACTACTGTTGGGACTCAGGGATCTCTGGAGACAGGAAAAGTCATTTTAAATATCACTGGGCTAGTCACAGTGGCAAGATACTGGAGAAGAGGAAAAAAATAAAAAACAACAACAACTCTATCGATTTAAAGATTTTCCCTCACCTTTTCAATCTCAGTTCTTCCCATTAGATATCAAAAGAAGAAATTCAGAAAAAAATTGAGCCAATAAGAATATAGGCCTGCACTGGATTCTGATTTTTGGGAAAACATTTGATAACAATGAGCATGAGTGCTTTCTGCATGGGCAGTGTAACCTTTGGTGATAGAGCAAAAAGTCTTTGAAGCCAGACTCCATAGGCCATTATTCTGCCTTCCGCACTCTCTGTNTTAGAATAGTCTTGTGTTTGAGCAGCAATTGAACTATTTTTACATCAGCTAAATTCTGTCTCTTAAGATACTAATTTGCTACTTTTGTTGTCTGGGATGATTCTCAAGTCCGTTGATGGTGCTAACATGCCCAGCATGGTGTTGCTGAGCAGAGCAGAGGGGCTGAGGCTCCTAAAGTGGGCATTGGTAGCCTAAGAACCATAGAAATCGGGCAGGGTGTTCTCAAAATTGGGGAGAATAAAATCAATTAGTGCATCTTGGGAGTGCTCTATATACAATTGCAAAGAATAAAACAATCATCATTAAGGTACCTGATTGCATGCAGATTATTTAGGAGTTTGCAAAGGGACCATTAATGAAATGTTTCTTTTCCCTCTTCCCTCCTTTCTCCCTCCCCTGCCACTATTCAGTGAGCTGGAGATTGGACAACAGGTATTCAAGCTTTTCGTTCAGATTGTTAGATTATTTGGTTGACAGTATTAAAGCATGTGAAATGACTTAGAAGCATATTTACAGTTGCTCTCAAGAGTTGTGCCTTTTAAAAATTAGCAGTGTCATGGTTTTGTTTTCAAAACTTGTTTTTTGTCTCATCCCTAACTGGAATGTTTTTTATTTCTTGATGCTTGCATTGTGTTAAGATTACACAGACTTAATATGGACTAGGTTACTAATGTTCGTTCTGCATGAGTGTCATTAATTTTGCAGTTTGTTGAAGACTCTGTACTGTTAATTTTTAAAGCCTTTTAAAGGTAGTTGCTAACTAATTTCTTTTTTCTTTGATTCACAGAAGGAGTAAAGATTCTGCAGTGACTGTATCTGTGGTGATTGTGCAGATTTTTCATGAAAGAGAGAATAAACTAAGACCTTTTACATGTCTGGCTGTTTGGAGTATATTTGAAGCTTCCTGGGAGTGTTGTAAATTGGTTTGCTATTTAACAGAATTAAACAGCCCAAGATCACATGTTCCATTAAGCATTCAGTGAAAACTTGCCATGATTGGGGTGGTGTTTGTCCTTTCCTTTACTAGCACAAAGATGTCAGTGTGTAGAGTATCTGTAGCATGGGGGCATGTAGGGCCAGTCCAGTGTGCCAGATTAATACTTGGTATTGTAGTTGGTCAGTCTCTGAAAGAGACATTTGAAACCTGAATTCCTTTTTGTTCTTACTAAAACCCTACTGCTGCTGCTGCTGCTGCTAAGTCGCTTCAGTCGTGTCTGACTCCGTGCAACCCCATAGACGGCAGCCCATCAGGCTCCCCCGTCCCTGGGATTCTCCAGGCAAGAACACTGCTTAGTTGTTAAGGAAAAAAAATGTGCTGGCTGTGATAAAAATGAAAGTTACTAGGTTGCATTCTCATTATTTACCCTGGAACAAATAGGATCTGACAAAATCATTAGTCACAGGTTTGTGCTTATGTGATAAATGGGTGTTCTGTTGTGGGTGGAGAATTTGGAAAAGGCTCTGAAGTGGTGAATGTTTGTGTAGTGTGTAGTTGCTTTGTAAGTCTGATTGTGCGTGGGTTTTATGAGGTATGGAGGATTACCCGGTGCTGCGTTTTCTTTGCCAGGTGCTGATTCTCAGATTGGCTTTCTCAGGCATCAGGTTGAGAGGCTGAACTGGCTTACTGGTCAGTTGTGTCGGGTTGGCGGGCTTGAGGGTTGCGTGAGTTGGGAGAGCTTGAGTGTTTAGTGGGGGCAGGATAGACGTTAATAGTTTGGGTTTTCTGTATCATTCATTCTTCCCCGCAGTTGGTGTGATTGGTTTGTATGTGTAGGAGTCAAGCTTATAAATGCCATCAAGAACTATGTCAGTGGATGGAAAGCTCCAGAGAAACTTCAGGAAGCAAATGAGGACTGCTTGCTTGGTTGGTTTGATGGGGGAGCCAGAAGTAAGAATTGACAGCAGAAAGCATCTAAGGGTTGCAGGTAGGAATGATATTTTGAAGAGAGCGTGCTGGGAAGCCTTGACTTGGAGGAGCTATATGCTGGGAGGGCAGGGATGTGACCAGGTAAGTGATGGGCCTGAACCTGCTGGCCTAGGGTCCAGAGGGCAGGGTGGGTGTAGTTCCGTTTGTAGTTAGGCTGAGGCTAGATATTTGGGTTTGTGGAACTCATGGCCTTGTGGGTTCCCTTACTAGGACCAGGAAATAAGATCTGATGGTCTGCTTACTTGTAGGAAGAGTAGAGAAATGGGAGATTTAGGCCCGCATGCTACACTTTAACCAAAATGGCTAATGGGTGGCGTGGAATCCCTGGGGAATTTGAGGTGAGTGGCAGTTTTCAGTGAGCAGTGCGTGGGGGCTGGAAGAGGTCATCTAAGCCTGGGGAAGATGCAGTTTTTCCCACTACTGACGTGGGGTGTGGGAACAGAGACCGATTGGTGAGCAGCATGTAGGCAAGAAGCAGAAGATCCTGGGAGGCTCAGGACCGGGCAGAAGGTAAAGCTGGAAGCAGTGGTGGGCAGGGTTGACAGAGTGGCCCCAAGTTCCCGTCATCACCAAGGTAAGGAACAAGGCTCAAAGAAGCAATGGAGCAAGAACCGAAGAGAAGGAGGTAGTTTTCAGGGTAGGGTGCTAGAGGCCGACGTGAAGATAGACTGCTGGGAACCTGACGAGGTGATGGTTGGCATACAAGTCCCAACCAAGGTGTGTAGGCTTTTCCATTGGGATATGCTCAGGAAGGGCAGGGTGCAGTCATTCAGCCAGTAGGCTCTTTGAAGGGGGTTGTATATAAAAGATACAGATTTCTAACTTCTTGAGTTAGAGGAGTCAACAGCAGGCCCCACCTTCTGGATGGTGACAGCTGGCAGAAGTTGGAGAGTGGGCTGTGTGCCTCAGGGTAGGTGCTCTGCTGTCCCTGTGGCCTCTGCTGCTGCAGCTGGCCTCAGCCCACCTGCCCTCTGTTCCCATGTCCCGTCTGCATGCTGCTTAGCCTTCCAGCTAGTCCAGCTGGGCGGGCACGTTGCCTGGTCCCCTGATTGGGTTAGCTTCTCTATATTGGGGCCCTCCAAGAGTGCATTAGCTTCCCAGGTGACACCAGTGATAATGAGTCCACCTGCAAAGCAGGAGACACCGGTTCAATCTCTGGGTCAGGAAGACCCCTTGGAGGAGCAAATGGCAACCCACTCCAGTATTCCTGCCTGGGAGATCCCATGGACAGAGGAGCCTGGTGGGGGAAAGTCCATGAGGCTGCAAAGAGTTGGACATGACTGAGCGTGCACGCAGTGTGTGCTCTGCTGACCTGACAAGGCCATTTTGAGTCTCAAATGATAAAAGCATCTATGAAAACAGTTGGGAAACTGAAGTGCTGAACAACTGTCAGAAAGTGAGCACGCGCTTTCAGTTGTGCACAGTTGTGTGCAGTTCTAGAGTTCTTAAGAGATTGAGCTCTTTGTCGGCTCTGGTAGTAACCAGATCAAATTCTGTCAACAGGCTTTGAAAGAGCCTCCGTGAAAACACAAAGTCCACTTTACCCATCAGCAGTGAGGGAGGGCACATCCCTTCCCTTCGCTTGGCACTGGTGTGTGATGTCCTGAGGAGAGCTGGAAGGAGTCTGCTGAGAAGAGAGGACTGCACCCTTTCCATGCACCCTTTCTTTCCACTTGTAGCTGCAGGTGCCCAGGTGGTAGTTCAGTTACTTAGTCTGTCCGACTCTGTGACCCCATGACCTTCCCTGTCCTTCACTATCTCCCAGAACTTGCTCAAACTCAAGTCCATTGAGTCCGTGATGCCATCCAACCATCTCATCCTCCGTCGTCCCTTTCTCCTGCCTTCAGTATTTCCCAGCATCAAGGTCTTCCAAGGAATCGGCTCTTTGCATCAGGTGGTCAAAGTATTGGAGCTTCAGCATCAGTCCTTCCAATGAATATTTAGGATTGATTTCCTTTAGGATTGACTGGTTTGATCTTGTAGTCCAAGGGACTCTCAAGAGTCTATGTCAACACTACAACTCAAAAAGTATCAATTCTCATTTGTGCCCAGGTAATCAGCTTCTAACTGCTGTGCGGTCTTCCAAAGAAAAGATCAAATGGCAAGTTGATGATTTTGGGCTCTCCTGAAAGATAGCATCTTGACAAACCATACTTTTGGAGCTGAGTTAGGTACTGTATGAACAGTTCTTCAGTCTATACAATAGCTCGAAGAGGCAAGTCTCACTAGACCCATGTTGGAGAGGGTTTTGAGCGGGTAGGCAACTTTGAGCTCAGTGATGGGGTGGGATTAGAATGCAGTTGACTGACTGGAGACTTAATTGTGCATTTGTGTGTGTGTGAGCCCTGCTGCGCTCAGTTGCGTGCGACTGCAACCCCATGAACCAGCCCGCTAGGCTCCCCTGTCTGGGANGCCATAAGGGTGGTGTCATCTGCATATCTGAGGTTATTGATATTTCTCCCAGCAGTCTTGATTCCAGCTTATGTTTCTTCCAGTCCAGCGTTTCTCATGATGTACTCTGCATAGAAGTTAAATAAGCAGGGTGACAATATACAGCCTTGACGTACTCCTTTTCCTATTTGGAACCAGTCTGTTGTTCCATGTCCAGTTCTAACTGTTGCTTCCTGACCTGCATACAGATTTCTCAAGAGGCAGGTTAGATGGTCTGGTATTCCCATCTCTCTCAGAATTTTCCACAGTTTATTGTGATCCACACAGTCAAAGGCTTTGGCATAGTCAATAAAGCAGAAATTGATGTTTTTCTGGAACTCTTGCTTTTTCTATGATCCAGCAGATATTGCCAATTTGATCTCTGGTTCCTCTGCCTTTTCTAAAACCAGCTTGAACATCAGGAAGTTCGGTGTCCAACTCTTTGAGATCTCATGGACTGTGGTTTCTCTGTCCATGAGATTTTGCAGGCAAGAATACTCGAATGGGTTGCTATGTTCTCCTCCAGGGGATCTTCCTGACCCAGGGATTCAACATGTGTCTCCTGAATCTTCTGCATTGACAGGTTCATTCTTTACTGTTGAGCCATCTGGGAAGCCCCTGTGTGCATATATGAGTTATATTAATTTAGTCTCAAACATATTATTAACATTCAAATATTTCAAATCTCAGAATCATCATATTCCTGACAAAAAGTTCAAATTTGAAAGTATAGTTGTCCCAGTTGAGGAGGGTGCTGAGAAAGATCCATATCTGGGGATCCTGCATGGCTTTTTGGTTACAATCCCATTCATTCCATGAGCTCTTACATATACAGTTGACTCCAAATGTTATTCTACCACTTGACTCGTCAGTTCATCATAAGCCAAAACTAAAAGCATCCATAAAGTGGGTGAAGGACTCAGAGAACTGAAAATAGAGCCTTGAAGACTGATTAAAAAGAGTAGATGAAAATTACTTTCTGCTGAACAAAGTATTAAAGAAAGAAAGCAACAATACAATAACAATGAAGGGGGCACAGATTCAATCCTTGGTTGGGGAACTAAGATCCAACTTGGGGCATGGCCAAAAAAACTTAAATTAAAAATAATAAAAATTTTAAAATTAAGGTCATTTATGAATTCCATAAATATATAGGCTATATTTCTAACTATAATGAAAGACATATTCATAGTATATAGTATTTCTTCCCATTAAAATTTTTAACATGACTTTAAGCATGTAACCAATCATACTTAAAGAAGAAGTTTAGGTAAGTTATACTTCACATATGAGAACTTAAAGATTAGAAAAATATTGATATTATAAAAAAGTTTAGTTTAACCATTAAAATTAGATTTAGTCATAAGTACTGTTGAAAGTGATAGATTTTTTACAGCCTTTACTCTGACAATTGCTTGATATATACTAGTGACTGTTCATATATTTATATATGTATACATACTGTTTAGAATAAAATCTTTCCTTGGAGAAAGCACAATAATACATACAACAGACTTAGGTTAATAGATTTATGGGGGAAAGTTATGCAATAAATGTAAATATAGATCTTATAAATAAAATTTTGCAGATTAGATTCCCTCAACTGAGACCAAATTCTTCATAGTCATTTATACTTGAAACTTGAATGCTGATAAAATGCCTAAAGTTCATACTGTTAGAGAAGACCATACGTTATTATTAAGAGCAAGACTGATCTGCAATTACATTACTGTATTAAATTTAGTATATGGCTACAAATCTTTTTTTCGCTTCCACTTTTAATATGCTTCATGAAGAATAAGCAAAATAAAATGCATTAATAATGGAGGTAAAATAATCTTGTTCTCTCAACACTACTCTTTTAAAATTATTTGAGAAATGACTTGAGCCACACTTGACTAAATCTCTAGTATTAAAAATCATAACCTTTCTGAAATTTAAAACATAGATTAAAAATTCTTTATAGGAATTAAAGACTACTTTGATGATTTCCCCCCAAACTCTCCATGTTATAATTCTTGCTATTTAACATACAGCATCTATGGGATATTTAATAGTTTATTTTCTTGTTATTTCCCTAATGCATAGCTGAGTGTCTTTTTATTTCCTTTTTAGGCTTTTGTGTTCTTTATTCCGAACTACCATTAATGAAGACAAATCTTTTTTAAAACTTTTCACTTACTTTAAGAATCCATGATAAAACACAAATAAAGTCTATTGTTCAAGTGTCAATACAATAATTTTGGTTGGTGTAACATATGTTATGGAACCTATGCTCTGATACTCAATGAAATTCTGTTTAGTTCTGGCCACTAACCCACTCTCTGCCCTGTGAAGGGCACATAAAGAAAGTCTGTCAGTGCTCTATTTCTCAGGATTAGAATTATTAAGTATGTGCAGTGAGGAAATCAGAGCCCTCTGGATTAAAATTGTTAAGTATGTGCATTGAGGAAATCAGAGCCCTCTGTCTATCATTCCAGTACTTGGAGAAAAGAGTAATTTATATATATATATGTATATATATCTATGCATATAGGCTATGCATATGGTGGAGAAATTCTGATATGTTAATATCTAACAAAATGGCATGACCATTTTCACTTTGATCCAGAAATCTTACTTCTAAGGCTCTACTTTGCATATACGCATCCTCAAATACAAAATAATAATAATGTAATTTCAAATAATAGTGCAATAAGCAGAACTGTTTATTGTACTATTCTTTGAAATAGCAAATTTTGGATAAAAACTAAATATCTATTCATAAAAGATTAAATAATTTATGCAACAGCCATACAATGAAATCCTATTCAGTTAATATAATAAAAAGATAATTAGCTTTGAAATTATATGGAGTATTTTCCAGCTATGTCAAGACTTTATATATAGTATGTATCCTTTGTGTAAGAATATAGAGGAAATTATGTATGTATTTCTTCTTATATGCACATATATGTCAGACATGACTTAGTGACTGAACAACAACAAATTATAATATTCAATATATGACACATAGAAAGAAATGATAAATAGTGACTAAAGCAAACGATTAATTTGATGGTAGGCATAAAGAAGATGGAAAAGATAAAGAGATGGAGATAAGAGTTGACACATAAATGCAACTAATAAATGTGGAATGAATGATTGAAAAATAAGCATTTACAACCTCTAAGGTAAAAGTTGAGTCAGACAAGAATTACCAATAGATGCTGAAACCGTTGTATGAAGAGTTGTCAGAAAACACGATATTTCTATCTCTTAAAGTTAAAACATAAGAGATTTCTTATTAATTACTAACAAAAATAATGGTTAGTTACAACTGAAAGATTTGATGACCAAACTTTGTGTTAGCAATGATGAGACAACTTGATACAATGTTCTTATTCATGTGAAACAGTAAGAAATATATAATAACACCTCTGTACTGTTTTTGCCAGAATTATTAACTTTATTCATGTGGAAACAATTATAAAAAAACAAGAATATGATGCATTCTAACAGTCCAAAGTCCTGGAATTATCAAAAAATTCAATATTATGAGAAATTTAGAAGATAAAGAGACAATGCAACTTTGAAAAAAACTAGAGGTTAAAAACATAAATATAATTTACCAACTCCAATTGGTCCTGAAGTTTTACCAAAAAAATTCTAAAAGACATGTAAAGAATAATTAAGCAAGAATGTGTAAAAATATAAAGTAGACATCATTTATCTAGTGGTGAATCTATGTATACAAAGAAGATTTTTCTTACATAATTCTAATATACATATATATGTATATTCTTCTCCATCCTCTATCACCCCCTCCCACACCATTCCACCACTTGCTAAAAGCCCTATAGAGGACATCATTGCAAAGTTGACATTTAAATTAAGAGACATTACAAAAATTAAACAATTTATGAAACATTTTCTTATTGGTTTTACTCAGATATAGATGTTAGCAGAAAGTCTGTCTGCAAAACTCTCATCTCTAAATGTCTCACCATCCCTCAGGAGCACTGCAGCATTCAGGGATTGGAGTTGTAAGAGAAACAAAAACAAATCACATGGCTCAAATCTAAAAGAGGACTGACATCGCAACACCTAGGCTACTGAAACTGAAAAACAGAGAATGCTTTCCACTCCCCTTAGAATTTTTTTAACTTAGAATTTGAGAATGAGAGCTGAGCAGGCAAAGCCAACAGCTGTCAACTACAAGTGTCGTGGCAATTTCTCACCCCAGCACTGCATACCTTATTTTCTTTACATTTTATGACTTCAAATAAGCTACATGAGCAATTTTTGGAGATTTAAATTTTCTCTTCTAATCAATATACTCCCATATACTTTTATTTTTATAGAATGAACTATCTTTGATTACAATTTTCTTGATTTCACATTCATCTTTATTGAGTGCACACATGTGATACTTGTTCATTTTAAATTATAAATCTTTTCTGTATTAATTTATTTCTCATTATTTTCCTGTTATTCAATTTCTAGTCATATTTCTACAAAGTTAAATGAATATTAAGGGTGAGATACTAACCTCCAAAGCAAAGAGATTTTGATTCAAGGATGATTCATTTTTAATACAGAACAAAGTTGTCACAGTAATACATTAATTTTCTGGAGCGTAAGGTGACTTTTACTCCAGCAGCAACATATATCCATCACTTTTACCCTTCATTAGTGAGATAAAATAGTACTTGATGGGCATGAAAGAGCACATTAATAAATGATCATATTTCTGTTCACAGAAAATGAACAGAAAATATAAAAATCATCTTGTAAATATGAGTTTTAAACTTGCTTTATTAGGGTTCAAAAAATTCATGTCCTTAATTCATTGTGTTTTTCAGTGATTCATATATACTATTGATCCATTGATCCTTCTGAATTCTTTTCTTTTATAGAATTATATCAAGAAACTTTTTCTTCATAACAAGGCAATCCTAAAATCTCAAATCTCACTATTTAGTTCTCACTCATCTAACACACACAGACACATACACACACGTTATACAAACTTTGATGGTTGGCTTCATTTGGCTGGGCTTTTTCTGGATTTGGTGGGCTGCACTGGGTCTTACTGTGTTTAGCTTTGCTCCATGTGAGCAAGACCCCAGGCTGAAAAATTAAACATTACTACAATTTACTTTTGTAATGGCAGAAGGTAGAAGTTCAAGGTGACTGACAGAAAGTTGCATACTTCTAGCAGCTTCTGATAAGATGAAACGTCTGTTACATCGTTTCACATTCCCTTGGCCAAGACAAGTTAGATGTTAAAGCCCAACATTGTTGAGGCATAAAATTATACTTCTCCCATGAGTGGAGGCAGGTGTTGGTAGGTGGATAGCGAATATTTAGAGACTAATAGTATCCACCACCGAAGGTAGCCAAGAAGCTAATTTATTTTACTATCTTTGCAAACCTATGGACTGTAGCCTACCAGGCTCCTCTGTCTATGAGATTTTCCAGCAAGAATACTGGAATGGGTTGCCATTTGCTTCTACAGGTGAATATGCTTGTTAGTATATAGGACTATTCACCTACCTACTAATTTATATACACATTGTCTGAATGTCATTCAGATTTACCTTCATCTATTTGTGAATGCTATGAGATGTATAAACAAGTATTCCAAAAACTGGTATCTTGAGAGACTTAAAAAATGACAGCAGCAGAAACTTGGCACATTTATATACCATAGGAGCAATGAACAAATTTATTTATTTGTAAACATTTCACCTTCAAGTGCCTGCCCTTCAGCCACACAGAAATGATTTGAAGACTTTTAAACATACAGGAATTTAATCACAAATATCTTCCAGCAGCTGGCCAGTAATAACATTTCTTATTGTCTCTCTTTTTTCTTCTCTCAAAAATACACCAAGTATAAGAAAAACCACTAGAAGTCACAGATTGCAACCTTGATAAACACGGTGCAGACTCAGAAACAGATGGCGGTGTGTGAGGCTCTGCATTCCATGATGTTACTTTTCTCTGGTGTGATTCACAAGAGGTGATGATCCTGGGGCCCAGATACTGGCTCTGCAGTACCACCCAGAGCTTCACCCTCTCTGTGTCCTATATTCTATTCAATGAGTCTGAAAATATTTAGACCCTACTGGGCATGTTTCTTTATTTTTGTTTTTTTATGATTAGCTAGTGGTGAAATGAAATGGGCCCTGAAGATAGTAAATCAAATTTAACAAGGAACCAGATACAATTTTTTCCCCTGAGACAAGGCTAGCATTCTGTATAAGTACAATCACAGGAGAGCGCCACCCGGGAAGCCCATGTTAGATGAAAGTTGAGGCAAATTCCAAGATTTAACTGACTTTAATGATAATGGCATACTAAGGTGCAAACCTAAAAGAAAGATCTTGAGAGCAAGAATTTTAACTATGTCTAGTCCATGAAAGATCTATTCTACCACATGAAGTAGGTGTTCTGGAGTCAGATGACTTACATTTAAGAATGGAGAAAAACAGTAAGAATAAATTAAATAGTACTAGATCAGAGATTCTATGTAGTCAACCAATATTATAATCATAGGAATCAAGGAAAGATGTTATTGACCAGGGATGAGACATCATATTGAATTTTTAATGTTACAACCTGTTTCATGCATCCACCTTTACAAACTGCTAGGTAGATAGATACCCAGGGGAGTTTAAGGATGAACACAAGTCATGATCCAGTAGATTTTCTTCCCTACATAACACATAGAATGTGGCATACACTGGCAGGATAATTCAGTTTGTTAAGAAAATTAGTCATTCTTTGCTACATGAATATATTTTTTAAAAGTGGATAGTGGGATAGTGAATTCGAGATAAGGATAGAAAAACTGTTTACAATCTCAAAAGTAAGTAGGACAAATATAAGTTTATTATTAAGGGCAAGGATTGTGTCTTTCTTGTGGGTATTATGACTCCATTGCTAAATCTTGCAAGCATGCATGTGTGCACAGTCATGCCAACTATCTGTGACCCTATGGACTGTAGCCCATCAGACTGCTCTGTCCATGGGATTTCTCAAGGCAAGAATAATAGAATTGGATGCCATGCCCTTCTCCAGGGGATCTTCCTGACCCAAGGATCAAACCCAAGTCTCCAGCATTGTAGGTGAATTCACCACTGAGACACTCACTGGGAATTCCTGCTAAACTTTATTAGGTAACTAACAAGTATTCATTGAATAAGGTGAAATATGAAACAGAAGGAATTAGAGTAAAATTCTTATTGCCCAATACTCCAAGGAGTAATGGGCATGATTTGGCAGAAACATGGAAGAGAAATCCATGTGGGAGAAATTTTTAGAAAATAGAAGGCAAATTATGCATAGCATTTAAATTTTCAGTGTCTGAAAAATAAAAGCTAAATCCCCAACTTTAAATTCAAGATCATAGGCAAAAAGAAGTTCCATAAGTTTATTTAAGTGACTTATGAAGTATAAATGCCACCTAAGGAAAAGCATCTTTGAGCAATATGTAGCTTGAGTTGTAAAAGAATGACTGAAGGTGGAAAAGTGACTTGAAGACTCATAAGTATTCCAGCATTAGTTGAAGAAGGACTAGTGTAGATCATGGGAAGGGAATCCAATGATCAGAGGTAGTCTTGAGAAAAAAACAGTAGAGAGTACTAGAGATCCCATGGCAACCCACTCCAGTGTTCTTGCCTGGAGAATCCCAGGGACGGGGGAGCCTAACGGGCCGCCATCTATGAGGTCGCACAGGGTCGGACACGACTGAAGCGACTTAGCAGCAGCAGCAGTAGAGATCCCAAGCAGCCAACCTATATTACAATTGGAGTAAACAAGGAAAGATGTTTTATTGGCTGAGGAGATGGTTAGGAGAAGATAGCATACTAAATTTTTAATATTATAACTTCTTTTGAGCAAAGAGATTTAGCAAATGCTATCATTTTGCTATGGACTTCTCCGGTGGCTCAGATGGTAAAGAATCTGCCTACAATGTAGCAGACCTGGGTTCAATCCCTGGGTCAGGAAGATCCCCTGGAAAAGGGAATGGCTACTCACTCCAGTATTCTTGCCTGGAGAAATCCACAGACAGAGGAACCTGGCAGGCTACAGTTTTGCGGGTCACAAAGAGTCGGACATGACTGAGCAACTAACACACACACATAGTTTTGCTATATTTGTTTAAATTCTCTTTTAAAGAAATAAAATAATACAGATGCCTCTGAAATTCCTTCATTTCATTAATTTTCCCCATGATCAAAGGCAGGCATTAAATTTGAGTCATGTTTACAGCTTATGCTTTTTTACCTTTATTAAATCTGTGTGATTTCATAAAGTATTGATTATGGTATTTAAAATTTATCTTTTATTTTGCAGCTTGCTTTATTAAACTCATCATTTATGGTTATCCATGTAAATATTTGAGATATAGGCATATGTTGGTGATATTGAGGGTTTAGTTCTAGACCACCACAATAAAGTGAATCACAAAAAGTCTTAATTTCCCATTGCTCATGAAAAATATGTTTACACTATATTGTGGTTGTTCAGTCACTAAGTCATGTCTGACTCTTTGTGACCACATGCTCTACAGCACAGGCTCTTTTGTCCTCTACTATCTCCCAGGGTGTGCTCAAATTCATGTCCACTGAGACAATGATGCTATCTAACTATTTTATCTTGTGCCACTCCCTCTTCTTTTTGTCTTAAGCTTTCCCCAGCATCAGGATCTTTTCCAATGAGTTGGCTCTTCCAATAAGGTGGCCAAAGTATTGGCGCTTCAGCTTCACCAACAGTCCTTCTAATGAATATTCAGGGCTGATTTCTGTTAGGATTGACTGGTTACAGTCCAAGGGACTCTCAAGAGGGTTGTACAGCACCACAATTTGAAAGTATGTTCTTCGGCACTCAGCCTTCCTTATGGTCAAACTCTCAAAACCAAACAAGACTATTGGAAAAACTATAGCTTTGATTACACAGACTTTTGTCAGCAAAGTAATCTCTCTGCTTTTTAATATGCTATCTAGGTTTGTTATAGCTTTCCTTCCAAGCAATAAGCTTCTTTTAATTTCATGGCTGCAGTCACTGTCTACAGTGGTTTTGGAGTCCAAGAAAAGAAAATCTGCCACTGCTTCCACTTTTTCCCCTTCTATTTGCCATGAAATGATGGGACTGGATGCCATGATCTTCGGTTTTTGAATGCTGAGTTTTAAGTCAGCTTTTTCACTCTCTTCTTTCACTCCCCATCAAGAGGCTCTTAAGTTCTTCTTCACTTTCTGCCATTAGAAAAGTTTCATCTGTATATCTGAGCTTGTTGATATTTCTTCTGGCAGTCTTGATTCCAGCTGTGAGTCATCTAGCCTGATGTACTCTGCATGTAAATTAAATAAGCAGGGTGACAATAGAGAGTCTTGCCACGCTCCTTTCCCAATTTGGAACCAGTCAGTTTTTCCAAGTCTTTTTCTAACGGTTGTTTCTTAATCTCTTTACAAGTTTCTCAGGAGACAGGTAAGGTGGTGTGGTCCTCCAGTCACAGAATTTTCCACAGGTTTTTGTAATCCATGCAGTCAAAAGTTTTAAAGTAATCAATGAAGCAGAAGTAGATGTTTCCCTGGCACTCCTTTGCTTTCTCCATGATCCAACGAATGTTGGCAATTTAATTACTGATTCTTCTGACTCTTTGTAACCCAGGTTGTACATCTGAAAGTTTTTAGTTCATGTGCTGCTAAAGCCTAGCTTAAAAGGATTTTGAGCATAACTTTGTTAAAATGTGAAATGAGCACAATTGTACAGTAGTTTGAATATTCTTTGGCATTGCCCCTCTTTGGAATTGTAATGTAAACTCACCTTTTTCCAGTCCTGTGGCCACTTCTGAGTTTTCCAAATTTGCTGAGATGTTGAGTGCAACACTTTCACAGCATTATCTTTTGAGATTTCAAATAGCTCAGCAGGAATTCCATCACCTCCAATAGCTTTGTTTGTTATAGTGCTTCCTAAGGCCCACTTGACTTCACACTCCAGGATGTCTGGCTCTAGGTGAGTGACCACACTATCATGATTATCCAAATCTTATCCTTTAAAAGATTTTATTAAGACCATTTTTGTATGGTTCTTCTGTGTATTCTTGCCACCTCTTCTTAATCTCTTCTGCTTCTGTTGGGTCTTTACCATTTCTGTCCCTTATCATGCCCATCCTTGTATGAAATGTACCCTAAAAATATCCAATTTTCTTGAAGAGAAATTCTAGTCTTTCCCATTCTATTATTTTCCTCTATTTCTTTGTCCATTTAAGAAGACCTTTTTATCTCTCTTTACTAACCTCTGGAACTCTGTATGCAGTTAATTATATCTTTCCCTTTCTCCTTTGCCTTTTGCTTCCCTTCTTTCCACAGCTATTTGTAAATCCTTCTCAGACAACCACTTTGCCTTCTTGCATTTCCCTTTCCTTGGGATGATTTTGTTTACTGCCTCCTCTATAATGTTATGAACCTCCATTCATAGTTCTTCAGATANTCCAACCAGTCCATCCTAAAGGAGATCAGTCCTTGAAGGACTGATGTTGAAGCTGAAAGTCCAATACTTTGGCCACCTGAAGTGAAGAGCTGACTCACTGGAAAAGACCCTGATGCTGGGAAAGATTGAGGACAGGAGGAGAAGGGGACAACAGAGGATGAGATGGTTGAATGGCATCGCTGACTCGATGGACATGAGTTTGGGTGAACTCTGGGAGTTGGTGATGGACAAGGAGGCCTGGAATGCTGTCGCAAAGTCAGACACGACTGAGTGACTGAACTGAACTGAACTGAATAATATCACAGCACTAACCATGTCCAAGGCAAACCATTCAATGCCATAACAATCCAAGTCTATGCCCCAATCACTAATGGTGAAAAATATGATGGTGACTAGCTCTATAAAGACCTACAAAAACTTTCAGAATTAACAGTAGGAAAAGATGTCCTTTTCATTATAGGAGTTTGGAAGCAAAAGTAGGAAATCAATAGAAACCTGGAAAATCGGCAAGTTTGTCTTTGGAGTATGAAATGAAGCAGGGCAAAGGCTAACAAAGTTTTGCCAAGATAACATATTGTTCATAATAAACACCCTTTTCCAACGAGACAAGAGATGACTCTATACATGGACATCACCTGATGGTCAACACCAAAATCAGATTGATAATATTCTTTGTGGCCAAAGATGGAGAAGCTCTATACAGTCAGCAAAAACAAGACTGGGAGCTGACTGTAGTTCAAGTCATGAGTTCCTCATTGCAAAATGCAGGCTTAAATTGAAGAAAGTAGAGAAAACCACTAGACCATTCAAGTATGACCTGAATCAAATCTCTTATGAATATACAGTGAGGTGACCAATAGAGTCTAGGGACTTGATATGATCAAGTGCCTAATGAACTATAGACAGAAGTTTATAAGACTGTATAGGAAGCGGTGACCAAAACTATCCCAAAGAAAAAGAAATGCAAGAAGGCAAAGTGGTTGTCTGAGGAGGGCTTACAAATAGCTGATAAAAGAAGAAAAGCAAAATGCAAAGGAGAAATGGAAGGATATACCCAAACTGAAGGCATACCGGGTGGCACTAGCAGTAAAGAACTCCCCTGCCAATGCAGGAGATTTAAGAGACGTGGGTTCAGTTCTTTCAGCAGGGAAAATTCCCTGGAGGAGAGCAGAGCAACCCACACCAGTATTCTTGCTTGGAGAATCCCATGGGTAGTGAAGCCTGGCTGGCCTCTGTTCATAGAGTTGTAAAGAGTCAGACACGACAGAAATGACTTAGCACGCAGCACACATATCTAGCTGAATGCAGACTTCCAGAGAATACCAAGGAGAGATAAGAAAGCCCCCTTATGTAAACAACACAAAGAAATAGAGGGAAATCAGTAGGATGAGAAAGGCTAAAGATCTCTTCAAGAAAACTGGAGATACCAAGGATATGTTTCATGCAAAGATGGGCACAATAAAGAATAGAAATGGTATGGACCTAAAAAAGCAGAAAAGATTAAGAGGTTGCAAGAATACATAGAAGAACTATACAAAAAAGGTCTTAATGACCCAGATAACTACAATGGTGTGGTCACTCACCTAGAGCAGACATCCTGGAGTGTGAAGTCAAGTGGGCCTTAGGAAGCATTACTACAAACAAAGCTAGTGGAGGTGATGTAATTCTAGCTGAGATATTTAAAATCCTAAAAGCTATTTTTTTAAGAGAAGTTATTTTAAAACAGCTGTGTAAAATCCTTAAAGGATTTATTTTTGTATATGGTGTTAGAAAATGTTCTAGTTTCATTCTTTTACATGTAACAGTCTAGTTTTCCCAGCACCACTTGTTGAAGAGGATGTCTTTTCCTCCATATATTCTTGCCTCTTTTGTCAAAGATAAGGTGCCCATAGTGTGTGCATTTATCTCTGCGCTTTCTGTCTTGTTCCAGTGGTCTATATTTCTATTTTTGTGCCAATACAATATTGTCTTAATGACTGTAGCTTTGCAGTAGTCTGAAGTAGGTTGATTCCTTCAGCTCCATTCTTCTTTTTCAAGAATGCTTTGGTTATTCAGGGCCAGAAACTACACATCTCTTAGAAAGAAATATAGGCAGTGTACTCTTTGTCATGGACAGCAAGATCCTGTCTGACTCACCTCCTAGAGTAATGGAAATAAAAACAAAAGTAAAAACAAAAGGACTCAATTAAAAGCTTTTACAAAGAAAAGAAATAGTAAATAAGATTAAAAGATAACCTTCAGAATGGGAGAAAATAATTACAAATGAAACAACTGACAAAGGATTAATCTCCAAAATATATAAGCAACTCATGCAACTCAGTAGCAGACAAACAAACAACCCCTCCCAAAAGTGGCAGAAGATCAGAAGACCTAAACAGACATTTCTCCAAAGAAGACATACAAATGGCCAACACCACATGAAAAAATCCTCAACATTGCTTATTATTACAGAAATGCAGATCAAAACTATAATGAGGTACATAGTTTTGACCTCACACCAATCAAAATGGCCATCATTTTAAAAATCTACAAAAAATAAGTGCTGGAAAGGATGTGAAGAGGGAACCCTCTCTCACTGTTGGTGAGATGTAAATTGATACAGCCATTATGGAGAACAGTATGGAGATTTCTTTAAAAAGCTAGGAATAAAACTACCTTATGACCCAGCAATCTCACTTTGGGCATATACCCTAAAAAAACATAACTGAAAGAGACACATGTACCCCAATGTTCGTTGCAGTACTTTTTGCGATAGCTAGGACATGGAAGCAACCATAGATGTCCATTGACAGATGAATGGATACAGAAATTGTGGTACATATATACAGTGGAATGTTACCCAGCTATAAAAAAAAGAACATATTCAATTCAGCACTAATGAGGTGGATGAATGTCAGAAAGAAAAAGACAAATATTGTATATTAACACAGGCATATGAAATCTAGAAAGATGGTACTGATGAACCTATTTGCAGGGCAGCAATGGAGATACAGCCATAGAGAACAGACTTATGGACACATTAGGGGAAGGAGAGGGTGGGATGAATGGAGAGAATAGCATTGAAACATATATATTACCATATGTAAATAGATACTAAGTGGACTTTGCTATGTGACACATGGAGCTCAACTCAGTGCTCTGTGACAACCTAGAAGGGTGGGATATGGAGGAAGACAGGAGAGGGGTTCAGGAGAGGGGGCATGACCCAACACAATATTTCAAAGCCATTATCCTCAAAAAAGAAAAGAAAAGAAAAAGTATACTGAAAGGGCTTAGCAGGTGGTTCAGTGGTAAAGAATCTACCTGCCAAGCTGGAAACACAGGTTTATTCCCTGGGTTTGGTAGATCCCCTGGAGAAGGAAATCAAAACCCATTCCAGTATTCTTGCCTGGGAAATCACATGGACAGAGGAGCCTGGTGGGCTATGGTCCATGGGGTCACAAAGAGTAGGATGCAACTTAGCAACTGAACAACAACAGCAGCTCTACATGCCATCAAATTTGGAAAACTCAGCAGTGGTCACAGCACTAGAAAAGGTCAGTTTTAATTTTAGTCCCAAAGAAAGACAATGCCAATGAATGTTCAAACTACCATACAATTGTGCCCATTTCACATGCTAGCAATGTGAAATTCCCAATGCTCAAAATCCTTCAAGCTAGGTTTTAACAGTACATGAACCAAGAACTTCCAGATAGACCAACTGGATTTAGAAAAGGCAGGAAGCAGAAATCAAATTGCCAACATCCATTGGATCATAGAAAAGCCAAGGGAATTCCAAAAAACGAATTTGCTTCATTGACTACCTAAAGTCTTTGATGGTGTAGATCACAACAAACTATGGAAAATTCTTAAAGAGATGTGAATACCAGACTCCCTTACCTGTCTCCTGGAAACCTGTATGCAGGTCAATATGCAACAGTTAGAACTGGGCATGGAACAACTGGCTGGTTCAAAATTGTGGAAGGAGTATGACAAGACTCTATATTATCCCCCTACTTATTTAACTTATATGCAGAGTATATCATGTGGAAAGCCAGGCTAGATGAATCACAAGCTGGAATCAAGATTGCTGGGAGAAATACCAACAACTTCAGATTTATAGTTGATACCTTGATAATTACAGAAAGCTAAGGGGAACTAAACAGCCTCTTGATGAAGGTGAAAGAGGAAAGTGATAAAGCTGGCTTAAAATTCAAATAAACCAAGATCATGGCATCCTATACCATCACTTCATGGAAAATAGACGGGGAAAAAGGGAAAACTGTGGCAGATTTTATTTTCTTGGGCTCCAAAAGCACTTCAGGTGGTGACTGCATCCACAAAATCAAAAGACACTTGCTCCTTGGAAGAAATTCTCTCCATGAGGATCCTCCAGGCAAGAATACTAGATTGGGGTTGCCATGCCCTCCTCCAGGGGATCTCCACAACCCAGGGATTAGGCTCAGGTCTCCCACATTGCAGGTGGATTCTTTACCATCTGAGCCACCATGGAAGCCTGTGACAAACCTAGATAGCATATTAAAGAGAAGACGCATCACTTTGCCAACAAAGGTCTGTGTAGTCAAAGCTCTGGTTTTTCTATGGATATGAGAGTTGGACCATAAAGAAGCCACTGAAGAACAGATACTTTCAAATCATGGTTCTGAGGAAGACTCTTAAGAGTCCCTTCAACAACAAGGAGATCAAACCAGTCAATCATAAAGGAAATCAACCCTGAATACCCACTGGAAAGACTGATGCTGAAGTTGAAGCTCCAATACTTTGGCCGCTGATGTGAAAAGCCGACTCATTGGTAAATATCCTGATGCTGGGAAAGACTGAGGGCAGGAGGAGAAGGAGGCAAAAGAGGATGATATGGTTGGATGGCATCACCGACTCAATGGATATGAGTTTGAGCAAACTTCAGGAGATAGTGAAGTACAGGGAAGCCTGGCTTGCTGTTGTTCATGGGGTAGCAAAGAGTTAGACATCATAGAGTGACAAAACAACAATTAACCATCAAAACTAAAAGATAGAACATTATTGGCCCCTTAGAAGTTGTATGNGCAAACTTCAGGAGATAGTGAAGTACAGGGAAGCCTGGCTTGCTGTTGTTCATGGGGTAGCAAAGAGTTAGACATCATAGAGTGACAAAACAACAATTAACCATCAAAACTAAAAGATAGAACATTATTGGCCCCTTAGAAGTTGTATGTCTCTGCCAAATCACATCACTTTCACCCTAGAATGACTTCTGTGTTCATCATTCTCTTTTCTACATAGATTTACCCATATGGGTATGAAGCTTTGGTTTTGAAAATATGGGTAGCAACCACACCCCTAGTAATATAAGGAAAAGAGACATTGTCAGTATTAGAAAAAGGCTTTCAGGAGAAGCTCCACTGATAGGATTTTGGAATCCCTGAGAGCATATGAGAGCCCCTCCTTGGGAAGTCAGTGGGTAAGGCCACTAACACTAGCCTGTACTACCCAATTTGATCAGAACTTTGGCCTACAACTAGAAATGCTTAGATACTATCCAAAAACTTTAAAACAAAGATAGGTTTCTATTGATAATTTATATTCTCTAGCAATCATTAATTGATGTTATATCATTAAATTTAATAGAACATAGAAACAATTTCCAAAGTTCTGCAGATGTTATATGCTATAGGATACCAGAACAATTTTTCCTGACATCTCTTCTTNCTTTTTTTTAAGGAAATAGGTACTTAAAACTTTCAGCAAGAAGAATTTTAGTCTAATGATAATTTGGGAAGGGAGAAAGAAATACAAGCAAAAGAAAAAATAGATGTTTTAAGACTTACTGGAAATATCCTGGGCTTCTTTTCAACGATGGCATATGGTTTTGTCTGCAATAAAAGTAATTCTCTGTTAATTATGGTTTTAGAGTTTTTTCTAAAATACATCAATCATATCCCAAATTTTTACTAAGCTTCAGGCTCATACATTCGATTATTTACTCAAGATCTACTTGATCAAACAGACATTGCAAACTTAACCAGGCCCAACACTTAACATCCCTCAGCCCCAAACTATTCCCTATCTCTACAATGGCACTTTCATTCTCCTAATTACAAAGGCCAAAAACCCTGACTTCTTGGCAGATCCTGCTGACTCCACCTTGAGGATTTATCCTGAATCTAAGTGCTTCTCACCACTTCTAATACACTACTACCCTTGTCCAAGCTGCTACCATTTTTCCACCTACTAGTCTCTTGGCTTCTGCGTGTGCCCTCCTACAATCTATTCTCCACACTGCAGAAAGAGTGATTTTTTTTTTTATATATATATTTATTTGGCTGCACTGGGTCTTAGTTGCAGCATGCAGGATCTTTAGTTGTGGCATGCGGGCTCTTAGCTGCAGCATATGGGATCTAGCTCCCTGACCAAGGATCAAACTTAGGCCCTCTGCATTGGGAGCTCAGATTCCTAACCACTGGACCACCACGGAAGTTCCCACAGTGATTAAGATGCATCACTCCTCTGCTCAAAGTTTCATAATTCTTAAGAAGAAAAAGCCAACGTCCTTGGCCAACTCTCTGATCTCATACTACCTCCCCCCACCCACCGCCTGCATTGTAGTTGCAGCGGCTCTTCTGTGTTCGTACAATCTGTAAGGCCTGCTTATGCCTCAGAACCCTCCCACTTCATGATTCCTCTGCCTGAAATGCTTTTCTCCATATCCCCAGTTCATTAACGTTTTTCAAAGAGCATTTCCTCAAAGAAGCTTAATTTGAATAGCAGTCCCTGTCATTCTCTAGTCTTTTACCCTTAAGTTTTTCTTCTACAGACTTAACCACCTGCTGTAACATTAAATTACAACATTTGCTTATCTATTTACTGCCAGTCTCCAAGACTAGAACAAACATTTCATGAAGACAGGGGCTCAATCTGCCTTGTTCATTGCTGTATCCCTACAGTGTTTAGAACAGTGCCTTGTACACAGGAAGTGCTAAATAAATGTACTTATTAAGCACACACATCTGTACAAGATACCACACCAAAAATTTAAAAGATTATTGGCATGATGTAAGACTTAGGCAAACTGGAACCAAAAGCAGGAGAGAAACTCATAAAACAATGTGAGGACATTCAAATGTCTCTAAAAACTGCAGCCAGAGGCAAGAAGATACTGAAATATCTTCACAGAGAATGTTCAATTTAATGCAGCATAAAGGTATTAGCTGAAGTGAACTGGCTGTAACAGTACGGATGCAGGCCTACCCAAACCAAGAAAAAGAATAAAGGAGAGGCCTGTGGACATCTACTGACACAAAACCTTTAATTATGTCCATCTGTCCAGGAAAAATCATCTAGAAGTATGAATTCCTCAGATAAGCCACCATATTAATGGCTCAAATTGTCAACCCAGCAACTGCACGTAGTTAAAATCTTTTTATCTGAGGAGATAAGTATTTTTTTCCATCAGAAATATTCAGTTAAATATAGCTATAACAAGGTAAATTAAGCCAGGGTATAAACAGGTGAATGTCAAATTTAATAAGGATTCTAGTTAAAATGCATTTAGATGTGTGAATTTATAAATTTTAAAAGATTTTCCTTTTCAGGGTCATTAACGTGTCCTGTAAAATTCAGCAGTCCCCAACATTTTTGGCACCTGGAGTCAGCTTCCTGGAAGATAATTTTTCCATGAGGGTGAGGCCGGGAGTGGTTTCAGGATGATTCAAGCACATTATATTCACTGTCACTTTAGTTCTATTATTATTANGCTTTTGCTCAGCAGGATAGGTTTAGAGCTCCATGGTCGGGGAGTCTCTGCACTCAGCCTTCTTTCTGGCCTTCCCTTGTGTGGACTGAAGCAGAGCTGTCCTTTCCTGTGAGCTGAAACGTAGGCTGAAAAGAGAGTGTCCTTGTCTAAGCAGATTTTAGGAGAAATGTAAATCAATGAATTTGAGGTTAAGATTGGAAAAAATTTGTCAAGGATGTGGTATAAGTATTCTACTTTAATGTTATTTTACTTCATTATTTCTCAGCTTTTTGACTTTCTAGAGTTGATTTTCTCTTGTGCCAGTGGATTGTGACTCTTACTTGAAGCTCCAGTTTTAGAGGGATTTGAGATTGAGGCCTTAGTGAATTGTCATTTGGTTAACTTTTTCATTTGCGTAAGCAAAACATTCTACAGGAGTTTGTGGAGGTTGGAAAGTCAAGAAAATGCGGAACTGCTCCAAGTACCAGAATGTTTACTTTGCACACCGAATTCATTATTTCAATTAGTCTTCATTGGACTTCCCTGGTGGCTCAGACGGTAAAGCCTCTGTCTACAATGCGGGAGACGCGGGTTCGAGCCCTGGGCTGGGAAGATCCCCTGGAGAAGGAAATGGCAATCCACTCCAGTACTGTTGCCTGGAAAATCCCATGGACAGAGGAGCCTGACAGGCTGCAGTCTATGGGGTTGCAAAGAGTTGGATACGACTGAGCGACTTCACTTCACTTGAAGTGGTTTGTCTTATGTGGATTAACTTACTAAAATTTGATAATAGTCTTATAAGATGGGTGCTGGTAATTANAGCCTGCCAGGCTCCTCTTTCTGTGGGTTTCTCCTGGCAAGAATACTAGAGTGGGTTGCCATTTCATTCTCCAGGGGGATCTTCCCAGGGATTGAACCCACATCTCTTATGGCTCCTGCATTGACAGGCAGATTCTTTACCACTAGCGCCACCTGTGAATTGTGTATATATATATGTGTGTGTATGTATATATGCAAGTTTGTGTGTACATGAACAGAAATAACATAGCTATCTGATCATTCTGAACAATGGAATCAATGGTGATTTTATTTTCTCCTCTTTATTAATCTGCACTTGAAGTAATTTTGTTATAACAAAAATTATTTTTACATAAACTATCAGTCTCATTATACAGCAGTTAAATAGCATCATTATTACAGATATAATTGCCTCTCTGAAAAGCATACAAAAATAAACTGAAAAACTCTTGAAACTTAGAATTCAGTATATGGCTAGCTATAAATAAAATATATCTTTTAAAGTAGCCAATGAAAAACAAACATAATATCAAAATCTGGTAGTCCACTGCTCTCAATGAAACAGTGAACTCTCTGATATGTCAAAATAAATCAATTTGTATTTAAAATAACAAGATTTTACTCCATTGTTGACAACTAAAATTTTTATCTAAATCTAAAATTACTCACAAATTTAACAGGGCAATATCAGATAAATAGATAAACAGAACTTTTGTACATACTGGGTATGCCTGCATCATGGCTTCTGGGGTGATTTTCACATCACTGATTTTTTTAATTTTTATTATACTAGTAACATGCACTTCTTGCAAAGAAATTATGCAATATAAAAATAGAAGTTATTCGTCTACCCTGAGATTTTCTTAACTATGACTATAATTAAATAGTAAATATACCATAAATAAAATGATCTCTGTGGGAGATAGCTAGTTAATTGTCCACCACAAAAGCGAACACATGAGAAAATAACCCATATCTATTGCACATCTTCTGGGTGACACAGCTAGACTGCAATTCTCAGCCTCCCTTGCAGTTGGGTGTGGACACAGGATCATTTTAATGAATAGATGATAAGGAAAAGTGATGTGTACCACTTCCAAGACATACCACTGGCCCATAAACACATCCCAGGAACACATCTCTCCACCCTTCACTTCTGGCTGATGGTCATGCCCCTGTTTACCTTGGAATCCACATATAAAAAATGGTAGAATAGCCATCAGTCTACCCTGGAGGTCAGCATAGAGAACAGCCTTCAATATGAATAATAGCTCAGGATCATTAGATAAGAAAGAAATAAACTTTTTTTAAGGCCCTAAAATTTTGGTGCTTCTTCAGCCAGCCTACTGATCATTACTGCAGTCTCTATCTCTCCCCTCATCTACCTTTCCCGCTTGCCTTTACCCTCATCTACTTTACCTTTCCCTTTTCATCCTTTCACATTAGGATTACTTGTAGTGTTACTCTCTGACTTTTTTACTCTTCCAAAAAATGATCTGCCTTTAGTGCCTGGAGACTTACAAAAAGTCTCATCCATAATGTTGCTACGAGAATTTACCCAAAATTTAGAGATATGTTGCTATTTCCCCCAAAGCTGATCAATAAATTTTTATATTCTTATTTTTATATGGACATTGCTATTGGTTAATGAAGGAAGACTAAATGCCTGTCCTTCCATTGACATATTGCACTAAAACTTTGATTTGGAATTTTTTTCTTCTTTATGTTATTATTCTTTAATTTTTCTGTAATAAACACGAATTACTTATGCAATTTTTTAATGAGAAAGGGAGGAAAGTTTTGTTAAAGTAGATATTTAGTAGATACTGTTCATTCACAGTATTGAATTCCATTAAACTCAAGTTTAAGTACAGACAAAAATTTCTGGCATTCTCAGTCTGGCTTTCATTTATCATCAAAATCTTCTGCATGGGCCTGTCACAGTCATAAACATTGCCCAGACAGCATGCATTCACTGATAGAGACAGTGTGCTCTGTCTAGTTTTCATCTTTAATTCTCTAACTTTGTCCAGAATTAAAAACCAAAAAGCCATGCCCTCCATCAAAATCTCTCATATAGAACTGTTCAAATAATATTCTTGCCCACGGAAGCCAAACTCCCGACTCTGATTTTCCAAAGTCCCTAGATTGTTCAGTATCTATCTCTACTGTTGCCTGCTCTAGGGAGTTTCCATGATTCCCCAAACAGATGTACTTAATGTCTCCATTTATACAATTTTACTTAGCACTCGAACATGGTGTTTTCCAGACCAGGCCTTTTAATCAAAGGAATCCTGTTCTCTCTGTGCTCCTCAAACTGTGAGCTCCTCAAGATTAGAGACTGTCTCATTTGTCTTCTTATCCTCTATACCTCCTAGCACTGTTCAGTTCAGTCACTCAGTCGTGTCCAACTATTTGTGACTGCATGGACCATTGCACATCAGGCCTCCCTGTCCATCACCAACTACTGGAGTTTACTCAAATTCATCTCCATTGAGTCGGTGATGCCTTCCAACCATCTCACCCTCTGTCGTTCCCTTCTCCTCCCACCTTCTATCTTACCCAGCATTAGGGTCTTTTCCAATGAGTCAGCTCTTCACCTCAGGTGGTCAAAGTATTGGAGCTTCAGCTTCAACATCAGTACTTCCAATGAATACCCAGGACTGATCTCCTTTTGGATGGACTCATTGGATCTCCTTGCAGTCCAAGGGACTCTCAAGAGTCTTCTCCAACACCACAGTTCAAAAGCATCAAGTCTTCGGTGCTCAGCTAAGGGCTTCCAGGTGGCTAAGAATCTGCCTGCCAAGCAGGAGTTCCAGGTTCAACCACTGCATTGGGACAATCTCCTGGAGAAGGAAATGGCAATCCACTTCGGTATTCTTGCCTGGAGAATCCCATGGAAGGAGGAGTCTGGTGGGCTACAGTCCATGGGTTCAAAAGGGTTGGACATGACTGAGAGACTAATACTTTCATTTTTACAGAGGTAAAGAGCCCACCTGCCAGTGCAGAAGACATAAGAGATGCTGGTTGGATCCCTGGGTCAGAATATCCCCTGGAGAAAGGCATGGCAACACACTCCAGTATTCTTGCCTGGAGAATCCCATGGACAGAGGAGCCTGGCGGGCTACAATCCATGGGGTCTTCACAAAGGTTGGATATGACTTAGTGACTGAACATCAACAGCACATCAATTTGCGAGACTGATAAGGAGCCCAAAAGTAGTTTTTCAGACATTATGTCATTGGGAAATATATTCCAAGCTTCAAACACCTGGCTGAAACTGTTTTTTTTTTTAAATAAATTACTTCCTTAGTAACAAATTATGATAGTAAAAAACATCTGGCACTGTCAATAGCACAATCTATGATCAGTCCTAAGAAGTGTATCCTCTGCAGTTCTCTCAATTTACTTGATACACTGAGCTATATACAATGATAGATCTTTCTGAAATGCTATGATCCATCTTGAATAGAAGGCTTTGTAGTGTTGTCAGACATAAGAGTGATGTGTATTCCACAAATATTTGTCATATCATAGAAAGCTTAAACTTCGGGAGGAAGTATATATAACTGTTCTTGTTCCAGTTAGTTTTACTGAGTTACTGTGTTTTGTTTTATATTATGTTTTATATTTCAAGAGCACCTAAAAAGTCAGCACATCATTAAAATAGTAGTGAAAATCCAGTGATAGTTAATAATCTGGACTTTGTTGGTCTATAATTTTCACCATAGGTTTTTTTTTTTAAGTAGAGCAAAGGGTTTACAATGTGTTTTTATTATTTATCACTATCTTTCACTCCAACAGAAGGTATTTCTATATTTCACAAATTTAGAAGAATTTTTTTTGCTTTCAAAAATTGCAATTAAATGTGTTACATATATACAAGGGAAAAATATTCATTCAGGAAAAGAAACTAAGTTCTGATATATGCTACAACCTGAATGAAATTTGAAGACATTATGCTTAATGAAATAAATCAGGCAAAGGACAAACATTGCATGATTCCACTTAAATGAAATATCTAGAAGAGGCAATTTAATACAAGCACAAAGCAGATTAGACGAGACCTACAGCTGGGGATTGAAGGGGAAGGGAGTTAGTTACTGCTTAATGGTTACATAATTTCTATCTGAGTTGACAAAGAAGATTGGAAATAAATAGTGGTAATGGTTGTACAACTATTTCTTTAGGTTTTTTTTTTTTCCTCATTGATCCTAAAGCTTCATTTAATATAATCAAATCTTTAAGTTTTCTTTTAATAGATTCTAAGAATGAGAATTTAACAAGTGGAATCACCGCTTGGTTCGATGTCACTGAAACTTTCTCAATCAAAAAGAATTGGTTTCAGTCACTATATTTAATTCCCCTGGAAGAAAGTAAAAGTGAAGTCGCTTAGTCATGTCCAACTCTCTGCAACCCCATGGACTGCAGCCTACCAGACTCCACCATCCATGGGATTTTCCAGGCAAGAGTATTGGAGTGGGTTGCCATTTACCTCTCCAGGGCATCTACCCAACCCAGGGATCAAACCTGAGTCTCCTGCATTGCAGACAGAGGGAAGTCTTTAATTCCTCTATTCTATCAGAAAAAAATCTACAAATTCATTTAAAAGCTTCTGCCATTCTGCATGATGGACAGATTATTTTACTTCATACAGCAACTCCTTTATTACTTGAAGAATAAAAAATGAAATAAATATTTCATCCTTTGGACATACATTGTGTGTTGATTTCAGTGAGATAAGTGATGTGATTCAGCAGATGTCTGGTACAATCTCTCTTTAATCTTTTTTTTTCCCCTTTGTTTGTCATAGGCCTGGCTTTGTTGTGGAAGAATTGTATTTGCCCATGTTTTACTGTCAATTCCAACTAAATAGAGAGTTCATGCACTTTCAATACTTTCATCTATTCTTTTGACTTTTTCCCCTTAACACTAGCATTTCTCACATCCACCTGTACCAACAGCACTCCTTTGAAGAGTTAGGTAGAAAAAGGGAGGAAAACTTGAAAGATATATGGCAAGACAAAAATTGACAAAAATACTTGTTTTTAGAAAGTGTCAGAAATTTTTTAAATTTATCTCTACAAGAATGGTTTTAAATTTACAAAAAATTAAGAAGAGAGTGCATATTTCCAATATATAACACTCAGTTTTTCCTATTATTAACACATTTCATTAGTATGGTATATTTGTTATCATTAAAGAATCAATATTGATACTCCACTATTAACTAAAGTCTTGCTTATTTACATTTAAAATTTTTACTTAATATCCCTTTTCTGTTTCAGGATCATATCCATGATACCACATTATATTTGGTAGTCATGCTTCTTTAGGTTCTTTTTGGCTATAACACTTTATCAGACTTTTCCTGTTTTTAGTGATGCTGACTATTTCAAGGAGTACTGATCAGGTAATTTGTAAGATGGGTCTCTGTTGCATTTTATGTTTTTCTCATGATTAGATTTGAGTTACAGGTTTAGGGTAGGAAGGTCACAGATATAAAGTGCCATTTTCATCACATCAGATCAAGAGTACTAGCAATCCACATGATTTATCATTGTTGATGTTGACCTTGATCGCTTGCTGAGGTAACAATTGTCAAATTTCTCCACTATAAAGTAACTGTATTTTTCCCTTTTCATGCTATACTCTTTGGAAGAAAATAAAAATCACAAACCTCACTTAAGAGATGAGGAGTTATGTTTTCTCTGCTTGAGAGTAGAGTATAAACATAAATAATTTTGAATTCTCCTAGACGGGAGATTTGTTTCTTCTTCTTGTATATTAAGTTACCCAAATATTTACTTATATCAGTATATATTCATAGAAATTTATTTTATTGTTCAAATCATTCCAGAATCAGCCATTAGAAGCTCTTTTGGTTCAGTTCAGTTCAGTTCAGTCGCTCAGTTGTGTCTGACTCTTTGCGACCCCATGGACTGCAGCACGCCAGGCCTCCCTGTCCATCACTAACTCCCAGAGTTTACCCAAACTCATGTCCATTCAGTCGGTGATGCCATCCAACCATCTCATCCTCTGTCATCCCCTTCTCCTCCTACCTTCAATCTTTCCCAGCATCAGGGTCTTTTCAAATGAGTCAGTTCTTCGAATCAGGTGGCCAAAGTTTGGAGTTTCAGCTTCAGCATCAGTCCTTCCAATGAACACTCAGGACTGATCTCCTTTAGAAGCTCTTTTCGCTAGCTTCTGTGTATATATATATATTTTTAACCACATTCTTACTTTCTGGTACCTCAAGATACTATAGGCTCATCTTGCATATTTCCTGCTCAAATCCTAGAAGCTGATATTTTCCTGAGAAGCCCTGGTTCCTGTCATTGGAAACGATATTAAGAAACCAAGATCTGGGCACAACATTACTGGTTACTACAGGAGGGTTATTTCTTTTGGACTCTTTCAGCTGGTATAGCAAAGAAATACACATGGTGCACACTAACATGTGTGTGTAAACCATAGCAGATCTCCTTTATTTGCGTATTTTCCTATTTGCTAAAATTTATTTTTAATCCCAAATTCAATACTCATTGCACTTTCACAGTCATTTATAGACATCATAGGACAGTAAAAACTTTGAGTCACATGCATATCCCAGCTGAGGTCAAACAAGGACACTCTGCCTCCTTGTTTCAGTTCTCATAATGCAAGAAAAAGTCCTTCTTATGGTCTGTTTATGCAATGTTTTCACATTTTTCTTCTTTACTTAGAGATTGCACTGTTTAATCTGATCCTCAAGTGTCACACTAAAGTGATTTCTAGTGTTCCTAAATCCAAGAAGTTTGTCATGTCCCTTATGATGAAAACACTACTGTTAGATAAGCTTCACTCAGGCATGAATTATACTGTTGTTGGCTGTGAGTTCAACACTAAAGAATCAACAGTATATATTAAATAAGATGTCTTTAAACAGAATCACATACAAAACAGGTTATGTATTGATGACTTGACAAAAATGTTGTGACCAGAGGCTTATAGGAATCTTACCCTATATTTCCTTTAAGGGCGATGGTTCAGCATTTGCTAATTCAATGTTCAGAGTAACTTTATAGAACATAACTGTCATTCAAACAAGAATCAACTTTACCTAAAATATTTTTATGTCACCATGTGTATCTATATTAAGCTAAACATGAGCTCTTACTGATGGCTTCAAATCTAAACCATCACTGCATGGATCATTCTAGCCTCCTCCCTTCAATTATTTGTAAACTCCAATTCCAAAATAAGCAATTACCCTCTTCCATTCATTTGTTTAATTGTTCTGTTGCATTATACATATATGACCATATTAGGATTGTTAATTCATACCCCTAGAGGAAATAGCTTTAACAGCTTTATCAGTACAGTGCTTTCTTTTACCTTCAGTCTTATAGACACAGTTCCAAAATTATCTCAGATAGAATCTTTTCACAACAGCTCCTTCAAAGATGCTATTTCATACATTTGTAATACAGTTAGAATCTTTTGTCACAGTCTGAATTCTGTCCTCAGAACCTTAACCTCCTAAATAATATTTTTAAATTAAGTTTTCTTCTTTGGATGTAAAGTTCTACATGCTTGACATATGCATAATGTCGTATGCATATGCATGCTTGACATATGCATATGTCGTATGCATGTCGTATCTAACATTATAGTATCATACAGAACAGTTTCACCATCTTCAAATTTTCCTGTACTTTGATTATGCAGTCCTTTTCTACTCCCAACCCCCAACAAATACTTATCTTATTATTTTGTCTATAGTTTGTCTTTTTCAGAATGTCATATAATTGTAATCATTGTTCTTCAGTCTGAGCCAAACGATTTAAGTTTCCTCCATGTCTTTTCATCACATGATAACTCATATATTTTTATCATTCTACTACATACTAATTCATTCTCTAAATGTGCTGTGGTCTATTTATCCACTCACCTTGGAGGTTTTTACATAAATGTAATTTTTTAATTATTGGGAAAATACCTAGATTTTTAATCACTGGGAAAATACTTATAGGTAAGCTGATTATATGGTAAGACTATGCTTCCTCTTTTATTTCTTAATTTTTCTTTCTCCACTAGCCAACTAAATATGGCATTGTGGGATATCTGTCTCAGGTAAATTCTCTTTCATGGGAATTAAGACTTAATTGGCTTTGCTGACTATGTCTAAGGTTAAAGAACTTTTGAAAAAAATTAAATTAGAGATATTTGGTAAAATATGATTGACAAAGTTCATGCTGCTTCTATTTTTCCCATGAAAAAGCTAACAAAATGAATACAAAGAGAAAAGAATACCTACCAGGCAACTAGGAAAATGATACAATTAAAAAAAAATAGTTTCTCTGAAGTTGTTTGCTACACAAAATATGGTTTGGACCAAACTAATAAAGTATATCAAGAGATGATACATATTTATCAAGGTCTTTAACAATTACATATTTACCTTGATTCAAATAGCAGGCATCTGGGAGACTCAAATAATGATACATTTTTGGAATAAGTTAGAATGTTAAGAGCAGTGGAAGGGCAAAGGGGAAAACAAAAAAATACCTGAGTGGGCCATTTTCACTATACAGAGGAAAGCATGTTTAAATGAATATACCTAAAAAGGAACCAAAAAAGTGAAAATGATGAGAAAGAGATAGTAGATATGGGAAAATCAATAGATGTAAAATATGGAGAAGAAAGAGGGTAAATGGAGAAGAAAACAGTAAATAGAGCAGAAAAAATTGCACTGCTGTTGGTAATGCAAATTGATACAACCACTATGGAGAACAGTGTGGAGATGCCTTAGAAAACTAAAAATAGAACTATCATATGATTTAGCAATCCCATTACTGGGCATATGCCCTGAGAAAACCATACTTCAAAAAGAAACATGTGCTCCAATATTCACTGCAGCACTGTTTACAATAGCCATGACCTAATGAATGGAAAAAAAACTAAAGATGAATGAATAAAGATGTGGTACAATGGAATAATACTCAGCCATAAAAAGGAACAAAACTGGGTCATTTGTAGTGATGTGGATGAACCTGGAGTCTATTATAGAATGAAGTAAGTCAGAAAGAGAAAAACAAGTATCGCATATTAATGCATATGTATGGAATATGGAAAGATCACACAGATGATCCTGTTTGTAAGGCAGAAATGGAGACATAGACACAGAAAATGGACATATCAACACAGGGGAAGGGGAGGGTAAGATAAATACAGAGTACAGAATTGACACATATATACTACCATGTGTAAATAGATAGCTAGTGGCAAGCTACTGTATAACACAGGGAGCTCAGCTTGGTGCTCTGTGATGACCTAGTAGTGTGGGATGGAGGTGGTGCAAGGGAGGTTCAAGAAGGAGGGAGGCCATGTATACATATGGCTGATTCACTTCAATGTACAGCAGCAACTAACACAACATTGTAAAGCAATTATACTCCAATAAAAAACAATTTAAAGATGCAAATAAAGTAAACAAGAGCTGAGTTTATTAGGAAAAAAATAATGTTGTTCAAAAAAAAGTCATAATGAAGTTATTGAGTATCAAACAAAGGTATTAGGCAGAAAACTAACACATTCATATATATGAATTAAAAATCAGCTTGTATAAGTTAAAGTGCCTTTAAAAAGAATATCAATACTGAAATATAACATTGATGTGAATCTACTGGAAAATCTATATACATGTATATATATATATCATATTGAAATTCAACCAACCAAGACATAAATCTAGAACCTTTATTTTAATCACTTCAGGAAAAAAGATATTAATAGGTATTAATAATGCCAGGATAAAAATAACTAAGAAAATTCTGGTGTTTAGATGATAGAAATTGAGAGTATATGTATACATGTGCTAATATATGCATATTTCAGAATATGGAATGAATAGATATCATCTTAAGTAGGTAAATAAATTAAAAAAGAAAAACCTCCCCTTCACCCTACTGGAATGGACTACAACAAAGGTATCAGTCACCCACAGAGCATCCAGATTTATCTTTGCTGTGTAAACAACAATTTTGAACAATCAGTGTTCCAGTCTTTGGGTGAAACCTTCCCCTGAACAGCTGACAGCTATTCTATAAACTTTTCCATCCCTCACCCAACATCTGCAAGGCTCTTCTTCATCCAGTCCTATAAAAAGTTAGAATATGGTGGTGACAGAGTCCCATTCCTACAGTAGCATTCTTTGCAATTTCCTATTGCAGTTTCATTGTGTATGTCTCTCCAAGGAAAAATAAGAATGTAAAGGGACAACATGCTTCATCTTACTGTTCCTCTAATTATAAATTTCCCCAATAAAGTTTGTTTCTGTGTCTGTGCCAGGTGCCACTGTGACATTTGTCTTTGCCTGCCACTCTGCAAGACCATACCACTCTACAGGACAAATCCATGCTGCTGTCCTCTTTAAAATATTTATATCCCTTTTAAGCACAAAAGTTCTATTTGGCACATAACAATTAATTAGGTCATAAATTCACTAGTTACATTTTAGTGTTCTTAATAAGATTTCAGAGAAACCAAATTCTCATCAGCAATACATCCACAAATCATATTTTAGAATGTTACTTCTGAAGGTAATAATTTCAGTATTTTATTGATTCTAATTACATGTAATGTGAAGGGCATACTTTTCTATTCTGGGGGTGCATCAAATGCAGCCCTCAATATCACATATATGATGTGGGAAAGTGATCCAGCATTGCAAGTCATCTGTAATTATAAGATTCATAAACTTAAGAAAAAGTAGAAACATATAAACTACAAAGATAACTATTCTTTAAATTATAGTAGAAATATAATAAGTTGCCTAAATTTTAAATTATATTTCTTGCAATATATAATAATTATGTATTAGGTAGCATACAGTCTGTGCTGCTTTAAGAGAGCTTACAAAACAGTTCTTCAAGCAAAAGTGGAAGCATATTATTCTCTTTCATGCAACAGCCTCAGATGGAGGGGCAATCAGAGTAGTTTTCTATGAAGTCATACAAGGATGCAGATGCCATCCTGCTGCTTTGTCCTGTCTTCAGTTAGTATTTATATATATGATTACAGTGAATTCACACCATAATTTCTATGTTTCAATTTGAGCCAAGAGTAGAAAAAAGAAATGAATGGTAAGCAACTTCTTTCTGGAGTTGTGATTGCTTGTAGGGTTGCACACATAACCCACCTTCACATTCCATGAGCCAGAAGGTACTCATGTATCTAGACCTGTCTCCAAGGGAAGCTGGGGAATAGTCTGTAGCTGGATAGATGTAGCTGAACTTGAACTTGGAGGTTTCTGTTACTGCAAGGAAAAAAAAAACAAACAAACATGTGCTAGAAACAATTAATTTGTGTGTGTATGTGTGTGTGTGTTGCAGATTGCTACCCAACTTTCTGTGCAAGGAGAAGCAGTAAAAAGGTCTTTTGTACAGATGTCTTCTGTAAATTTTTAAGAGGTCACGACAAACAGCCAGAATGCAGGATATTAAATGTTTCACCATGTTTTCCTTGTCTAATTCCAAAAATTTTCTCTAAAGTCTGTTTTCTTATTTTAAGTTTCTCTTCCTAGTCCTAAAGGAAACTCAGCAAAAAAGCNGATGTCTTCTGTAAATTTTTAAGAGGTCACGACAAACAGCCAGAATGCAGGATATTAAATGTTTCACCATGTTTTCCTTGTCTAATTCCAAAAATTTTCTCTAAAGTCTGTTTTCTTATTTTAAGTTTCTCTTCCTAGTCCTAAAGGAAACTCAGCAAAAAAGCAGAAAGGGTTTACTCCTCAGCCCAAATTGATCTCAAAGGAATGAAACTGCTAGTATTTGGATATCCCAACACCTAAGTACTCCATGACTACCCTTATCAGAGGTATTCCTAAGTGTATGTAGTAAGTTCCTATGACCCAATGACACAAAATTTGCATTCATTCATTTACTACTATAAATAGTAAACTCCATCACTTCTTACTTTCTGCTGCTACAGTCCTACAGCAAGCTATGACCT
>SJYV01031804.1:182784-193482 GCA_006410875.1 Neotragus pygmaeus | reverse complement strand
AATGGTCTCAGGACTCACAATTGTGTTTCTTGGAAACCTGACATTTTATGAAGCTGTTTCAAGAATTCTACAACTGTTTGACTCAAACAGAAACTATACTAAGAAGCAACTTAATTAAAGTTATTATGTACTGTGAGCAGATTAACTTTTCAGGAAGGTTATAATACATTTAAAAAAATATTGGACTAGAGGTTCTCTTGCTATGTGTTCTCTCTGTGTATGTATTTGAACATACATGTCTCTTGCCATTGGGGTTAGAAAATTGCATCACTGCTCATTTATAAATTAATGACTGCTTTCAAGAGTGAATAAATAAGTGCACTATTAGAATGTATACAACTCACTCTTTCTAAAATACCAGACAAGCTTCAGACAATGTTCTCAAGATGGTGTAAAAGATGCACAAAAAAATCAACAAATGAAATTATAATACAGTGTAATATATAATTTTAATGATTATGGTATAATTTTAATAAAGTTAAATATACATAAAATATAAGTAGACAGCACAGCCAAAAATAAATAAATAAAACTAAATATATATATATATATATATACATATACAGGTATATATATGTGTGTATGTAGAGATATTTGTCAGGTATTGGTTAGAATCTAGAAATAGTTTTCTTAGTAGAAACATGTAATTGATAAATAAATTTGATTGTAAGATAATTATATTGATAAGGATCAGCATAAAACAATCTGAAACACTAGACTCAACTGATTTTCAAATAATACCAACACACTCACTGCAGTGGTTAGTATTTATTAGAACCATTCATCAAACAATAGAAAAAGTAATGAAAGCATAGTCAGAAACTGTGAAAATTAACTTTTTCAGAAATTTAGAAATTTACCAAAGATTCACAACAATCTGAAGAGCAGTTATTAAAGAATAAAAATGGTTGAACGGCCATAAGAGTTTTGTCACATTTTAACTTCTGTTCCAAATTTCCTCTCTCTAGCTTTGCAGTGGCCTGGAAACCAACAGCTTTGTAACCTTACTAACTGTGAAAATCAGCAGCCTAACTACCCACTCCAGTGTTCTTGCCTGGAGAATTCCATGGACAGGGGAGCCTGGTGGGCTGCCATCTATGAGGCTGCGCAGAGTCGGACACGACTGAAGCGACTTAGCAGTAGCAGCAGCAGCAGCAACTAGTGAAGATAAATTGTGTTGGAATCCCAAGACTAGAGAAATTTTAATGAGTTGATCTGCCTGGCAGTTAAAATCACAGGGGTTTTCTTTATTTACCCTGACTCAGTGCTTACACTAATACAGTGGAAAGAATCTTCTCCCCAGGGTATTTGTTGAAAACAATCAGTGGTAACTATTCCACATCACATTTGCCTGAAGCAGTGAGACAATATAGGGCAAGCAAGAAGCTGTACAAAAAATTAAAGAGATTTGGTAAATGACATGTCCATAGGAATATTGGAACAGCTTCAGTATATTCCTGGTAATTAAGAAGGATCTAAATAAGCATAAATTAATATATATTAAATATTCTCATAAAACATAATGCTGAAAGACAGACAAAAAGAAAATTTACATGAATAAGAAAATATTAAGGAAAATACAGATATAAGCAAGGGCAAATTGTACACAGATTTTCTGATGGTTGACATGTTACTGAATTCATGACATTGGTGTTCAATGCCATTCAAACCTGGGAGCTAAAAACCACAATTTCCTCCCTCTTACTTTCTCCCTACTTCTTCCTTCCAAAGCCAAGGGTGAAGCAATGCCACACTAAGCAGCCTAGAATTGCATGCTCAGAAAACCATCACTTCTCACCTTGTCAGTTGTATACTATCAATCAATTAATTAATTAAGGCACAGCTACTTTCCAGTGTATTACATCACAGCCATCAGACAACAGCCTATGAAAGGAAGTCATATTCTCAACAAAAGAAAAATTTATTCTTAAGAAAATGGTAACATCATAATCTGAAAAAGCTTTAACTGCTCATGTATATTGTCTACACAGAGATAAAGTATGCAATCATATCTAGAAAGCAAGAATAGTAAATGATGTAGCAAGAAAAGTGACTATGAATCAAGAAGAAATTTTGCAAAAAAAACCCCAGAAATTTTGCAAAGAACCACATCAAGACCTTGTTAAAGGAAAATATAATGATTAAAATAAACAATAACAAAACATTTCAATAGATAGGATAAGTAGAAGATCAGATTTATTTACATGTAAAATTGGTAAACTAGAATATTAAATTAAGAAATAATTTCAAATGACAGCAAGGATAAAAAGAGATAAGTTTGAAAGATGTCTGAGAGGAAATAGAAGCGGATTCAAATGTCTCAACATTTGTTCTTTTGGAGGTCTCTATACCCCACACTTTTGATTCAAAGAATTCCAAAAAGAGTTTTGCCTTTTTTTCTTGGTTGGGGTTTATTATTGGAGAAGGAAATGGCAACCCACTCCAGTATTCTTGTCTGGAAAATCCCATGGATGGAGGAGCCTGGTANTGTTCTTTTGGAGGTCTCTATACCCCACACTTTTGATTCAAAGAATTCCAAAAAGAGTTTTGCCTTTTTTTCTTGGTTGGGGTTTATTATTGGAGAAGGAAATGGCAACCCACTCCAGTATTCTTGTCTGGAAAATCCCATGGATGGAGGAGCCTGGTAGTCTTCAGTCCATGGGGTCACAAAGAGTTGGACACGACTGAGTGACTTCACTTTTCACTTTCAGGGTTTATTATAGCACAAGGTTACACAGCAGAAGTAGTGTGAAAAATACACGCAATGGATGGAGTCCAGAAATCATGAGTAATCTACTGAGTCTTTCTATGCCTCAGCACAGAATGTGTTTTGTCTCTAGTGGTGAACCACAGTAACCTGTGGTTACTGCTCAAGTAAAACATCTACTCAAGCCTTCAATGTCGATGCTTTAAGGGGGCTATCACATAAGCATATCCTGCTAAGTAACCAATCATTATAATTGAAACCCAGCACCCAAAAAAATGACACCAGGTGCACATCGTCAATCTCAATTTTTGTGCAAGGCAATCCTGACAAGGTAGAATAAGCAACACAGTCCACTCTTCTAGGTGTGTAAAAAAATATCTTTAATCACTAACTTGAAAAGCTTTTTAACAGCCACATTCAAAGACATTTTGGGGTCAATCATGGAATCAGGCTTACATGGAGGTATGCAAAAATGTAGCGATCAGACAGGCTATATTAACTCTTTATTCATATTTGTCTAAGGCAATTCATAGAAGAAAATGAAAAAAAAAACAGACAGGAAAGTGTTTTAAAAAAATTCTTTGTAACAATTTCCTAGAACTAAAGATTTAATTATTTTCACATGGAAAAGCCTGTGTGTATGTTAGGCGCTCAGTTGTATTCAACCCTTTGCAACCCCATGGACTGTAGCCCACCAGGCTCCTCTGCCTATGGAATTCTCCAGGCAAGAATACTGGATTGGGTAGCCATTCCCTTCTCCAGGGGATCTTCCTGACCCAGGGATTAAACCCAGGTCTCCTGCATTGCAGGCAGATGCTTTACCATCTGAACCACCAGGGAAGCCCTGGGAAAATCCTGCTGCTGCTAAGTCGCTTCAGTCATGTCCGACTCTGTGCGACCCCATAGACTGAAGACTGCCAGGCTCCCCCGTCCATGGGATTCTCCAGGCAATAACACTGGAATGGGTTGCCATTTCCTTTTCCAATGCATGAAAGTGAAAGTGAAATCCCTCAGTCGTGCCAGACTCTTAGTGACCCCATGGACTTCAGCCCACCAAGCTCCTCCGTCCATGGGGTTTTCCAGGCAAGAGTACTGGAGTGGGGTGCCATTGCCTTCTCCGTGGAAAAAGCCTACCAAGTGTCAAATAGTATGAAACATTCAAGTGAAACTTCTGAGAAGAATAGAAATAAATCAATATCCCCACAAGTGAACAATGAGAAAAGAGTGGCTACTTAAAGAGAAATAAAAATTAGACTAACACTAGCAATTGGAAAGAACCTATCAATAGAGTGCAAATTTTCTTAGAGTCTCTTGTTGAGATTTGATCCATTACATGAACAGGCTAAAGCAGAAAAACAAAAAGACACTTTGGCCACATTTGCATTATGAGTTGCACCCTCAGCTCATCTTTCAGACATTTATTAAACAAGAGGAAATGAAAAATGAGGTGTATAGGTGTACACACACACACAAATACGGTAAGATATACTAGTCCAAAATTAGCAAAACCAAAGCTAGTAACAGCCTTAGTATTTTAAAAAATAGAATTCATGGGGCAGAAAAGCTATGAAAAGACAGGGAAGAAACTTGAATGCATATTACTAAGTGAAAGGAGTCCATTTGAAAAGGTTACATATACTGTGTGACATTCTGGAAAAGGCAAAAGAAATGAAAAAAGTCAGTGGTTCCCAGGGGTTAGGGAAGAAGGAGGGAGAAATAGGTGGAACAAAAGATTTTAGGGAAGTGAAACTATTCTGTATGATTTTCCACTGGTGGACATATGTCATTACACAGTTGTTAGACCCACAGATTGTGCAAAACCAACATTTCCTCATGTAAACTGTAGACTTGGGGTAACTCTGCTTTAGTATAAGTTCATAATTTGGAAAAAATGTACCACTCTGGTGCTGAATGTAAATAGTGACAGAGGGTATGTGTAAGATGGGAATACAGATATAACTGAACTCTCTACCTTCCGCTCAATTTTGCTGTGAACCTAAAACATTTCAAAAAAATTAAGTCTATTAAAAAAGAGAAAGAATGCACTTAAACATTAGGAATATAATTCAAAATTATTTTTAAATGGATAGTTTTCAGTACACTCGGAATTTGCAAATTGATTTTAATGCTTAGCAGTATTTTAATAATAATACAAAAAGAACACAGGACCTAAAAATTAATAATGAAAATCCTGACGAGCAGGGACAAAAGATGAGAATGTAACATTAATAAATCAACACGTTTGTTATTCAAGAAAGTGAAAACAAGATTTATATTACAATCATAAGCATAATCATTTTTAAATATCTTTTGAAAGCTGACAAACACAACAGATAACATTTAAGAAAAGCTGACTATGTTTCAGGCACTCTTGCTAAAGATTTTGTGTGCAATAACTGTAAATCATTGTAAAAATTCCTATAAAGTGGTACTGATATTTTCATTTTATAGATGAGGGAAGTGATAAAGTATTTTAATNAGAAAAGCTGACTATGTTTCAGGCACTCTTGCTAAAGATTTTGTGTGCAATAACTGTAAATCATTGTAAAAATTCCTATAAAGTGGTACTGATATTTTCATTTTATAGATGAGGGAAGTGATAAAGTATTTTAATAAATTTTCTAGTTTAGAAATGTTGTTTCCCTTACATTTTTAAGAAAAAAAATCACACTTGGTGATGACATCTTGTTCTTTTAATACTCTTTTAATCAATTAATGTGTTAGGGTTTATTTGTTAATATTTTAGCTAGAATTTTCCACCGATGCTCCTAAGTAAGTTAGGGCTAGAATTTAATATCTCTGTTTATCATCTGTACATGTGGACTCTCATATATTAATAGTTCTGAGGCTTCTACTAATAGTGTACTTCATGCTTTCTTGTACATGTATAATTTCTGATATGTTGGGTTGGCCAAAAAGTTCGTTCAGGCTTTAAATCAGAACGAACTTTTTGGCCAACTCAGTAGTTATGTTGGTGTTATACTGTTTGGTACATAAATATTCCTGCCAGGCTCCTCTGTCCATGGAACTCTCTAGGCAAGAATACGGGAGTGGATGGCCATTCTCTTCTCAAGACATATGTATTCATAATTCCTTTGTATGAATATGAAAGTACCTATAACTCTAACCATAAATTATCCTTCTTCATTTTGTTTAATGGGTTTCTGGTTTGTATGACACCTAGTCTCCAATCAAAAGTATTTATTTGTCTGTTATGTTTGTCTATCCTTTTATTTTTCTAATATTCTGAGTTATCTTGTAGGTATAAAATTTTATTTTTTTTCATTATCCAATCTAAAATGTCTACTTTCTTATAGAGGATGAGATAATCCTATTCACATTTAATAATATTAAGGATATGTTTACTCTTAGTTCTGCTATATTATTTTATGTTAGGTTTCTGCTTTTTAACATCATAAAATTCCTTCACTCTGTGATCTGCTTTTTAAAATTTATTTCTATATATGTGTATTTTCAGTGTTTATGGTCTATTCTTTGATGCTTTTATTTCTTTGTTACTTATGCAAAAACAACTGCATTTTCCATTATTACAGTGTATCTATCAGTTTGCTAAAACAAGTAATGATAAAAATTAGTATTTAATATTATCTTGATTACAGTTTATTCTTAAATTGTTAAATATGTTAGACCACTTATTTGTCCCTTTGAATGATTTTCTTTGACTCCCAGCATTAGACAATCAATGTCTTTATATCTTATCTTTTTCTTGTTGCCCTTCTCATCCAAATTCTGTTTAGATATATATTATTATATTGTCTGCATTTATGAGATTTACATTCTATCATTTTGCTGTAATTCTTATATTCTCGTATTTCAGGTCAATAATTAAATACATTCAATGCTCACAACTAGTCCTTGATCCAAGATTGTCACTTCTATTTATCACTTAGAGACTAAAATCCATGCTCTATACTGAAGACAGGTTCAGGAGAATAATATTCTCTTAGTTTTTGGATGTTCAAACTTTGTTTACAACTATGATATTTGAAAGTGAAAGTGAAGTCACTCAGTGTGTCCAACTCTTTGTGACCCTGTGGGTGTAGCNCCATGCTCTATACTGAAGACAGGTTCAGGAGAATAATATTCTCTTAGTTTTTGGATGTTCAAACTTTGTTTACAACTATGATATTTGAAAGTGAAAGTGAAGTCACTCAGTGTGTCCAACTCTTTGTGACCCTGTGGGTGTAGCCTACCAGGGTCCTCCATCCATGGGATTCTCCAGGCAAGAATACTGGAGTGGGTTGCCATTTCCTTCTCCAGGGGATCTTCCCCACCCAGGGATCAAACCCGGGTCTCCCTCATTGTAGGCAGATGCTTTAACCTCTGAGCCACCAGGGAAGATATGATATTTGAAGGACTGGCTAAATAGGAAAAGCCTTAACTCTTATGCTCGCATTTTGTGGACTTTGGTATCTTGTTATAGTGAAGAATCTTGAAGCCAATCTCAATATTTTCCTTTGTAAGTTAGTGATTGCTTTTTTCATCTCTTTCAGCCCCAAAGATTCTTTATTANATCAAGGACAAGCACATACTTGGTCAAACCAAAGTCCACATAATTCCCACATCAAAATGTCCTAAGCACAGAGTCTTAGATGATGTCTTTGTAGACTGACACAACTTGGAATTTGGGGTGAGCAAGCGTATGTACAGTGTGTGAATGAGTATCCAAATTCTAGTTATTGTATTATGATATATCTTGGTGGTGACAATTTTTTTTTAGTGATCACTGTATCCTTTAAAAATGAAATTTCAAGTCTTTCACTTCACGAATGTTTTTTTAATAATATTGAAGATTTATTCTTTTTCATAATTTGTATTTTCTTTTTTTTGCCTGTCTTCTCCATCTTTCATATTCTCTCTAATCCTCTTCATCTCTTTCTTTATTTCAAGCTCCTTTTACTAGTCTTTCTTATTTTTTGTGCTCTTTCCCTACGATGTTTATCTAAGTGTATGTTCTTCCTATTAAAATTTGTGATGTTATAATTTTAGTTTTACCTTTTACTTAAGTTTTATCAGCTTTTGGTCATCATCTTCCATTGCAGCTTCAACCTTACCCAATGAAATTCTTGTCTAACACCTTGTAGTTTTCATTCACAGAAGCAATGTCCTTATGAAAATTCATGGCAGAATGTTAGAACAAGTTTTTCAACTTCTCCATGGCAACATTGTTATGGTGTGTGTTCTTCAACAATTGGTCATTTTGGTGCTCCTCTATATGTTTCTCCTATATTATTCTTGTGTTGATACTGTTCCCATTCTTTTTTATAATCACTCATAATTAATCAAGTTAAAATTTTCTCCTCTGATTTCCTGGGAAAAGGAGAGGGGAAAATAGCCATCTAGAATTTGCAAAGGGTCTATATTCCTTTCCCCTTCTTTTCTTTGGGTTTAAAACTTATCATAGTCATTATAACACCTTTCTTAGTAATAAAACACTTTTATTCTATTACTAGACTAAGCTTCACAAAGGCACAGTTACTAAGTTTCTCCACTGTGATATCTGTGAAGCCAAACATGTTGCCTGCCCACAAGTGGTCCTTATTAAATATGTGTTCAATAAACAGATACATTACATTTCTTTGCTAACCCATCTTTGACACCAGTTCAGTATTTATTAAAGGATAGAGTCTTTGCTCTTTCTGATTTCAGAAAATTTTAATGTCTTTGTTTTCAACTAAGTAAATACAAAGAGTTATCATTTAAAACGAAGCTTTGTATTTTAATTATTTACTTGGCTTCCCAGGTTGTAATGCAACATGTAAGTAAATGAAACAATGTCACAGCACAATGCAACACTAATAAAAATGTAGAAGGGGAAAGAAACACAAAAGGGAAGGAATGCTGTGGTAGAGATGACAGGACAGCTTACACCTAGCCTAACTATCTAAATTTAAATTCAAGTCCTACAGCAGAAGAGCTGCGATGTTATTCCATCTTTTATCATCCTAGTCTTGTGCACAAGTGGATGGTGGACCAAGTGGATGGGGAGTAAGGAGTTAGAAGCTTATTTTGCTGTGCTTTATAAGTTATCCCTTTTCTTTGTTTGGCTTTAAGGCATTTTAGTTTGCATTTTTTTCTTTACCTTTTACAACCACAAAATGAGATTATACAGATATTGCTCTTATATTTTCATAATCAAATATAGGAGGAATAGGAATATCCTAAAAAATAGGGGAAAGAAAAATAGAGATTTAAGTCTCGGTAACCACTCTTTGCCCAAAAAGCTACTTCTATTTGAAAAAAAAAATTTTAAATTTCTGTAATATAGATACAACTGAGAAGACTTAGAAAGTCAAATGAACTGTAAGTCTTCACCAACCATTTCTTTCCTGTGGTCTTCTTTGAAAGAATAGCATATGGTGAATTTGCATGGTGTAACAGTGAACATCTGGAGACAGTAACAGGTTTTTTAAAGATGAGGTGTGTTAGGAGAGTTTGATATCTCTTGTTCCCTGAGGAGGTGCTTCTCTCACTTAGATTATCAGATAGATGTGAAACCAAATATTTTCATTAAAAGATAAACTCTGCAGGACAGATTCTAGAAAGTTGAGAATACCATCCAGTACTACTTTATCACCAACATTTTTTCTTCTCACAGGAATGTATATGGGAAAAACTAGAGGCTCTTCATCAATATTTGAGTATGCCTTACAGCATTAAAAATGTTTTCCATACTGGGTTTACAATTGAGTGTGCACCTATTTTAACCTGAGTACATGTTATATTAGACATAGTGAAGTGAAGTGAAGTCGCTCAGTCGTGTCCTACTCTTTGCGCTCCCATGGACTGTAGTCTACCAGGCTCCTCTGTCTATGGGGTTCTCTAGGCAAGAATTGCCATTTCCTACATACCTGGGTAAAATAAAATACCTGTTTCACTTATTCTAACAGAAAAGGTTAAGTAACTAAAAGCCTAATAATTTGAGTAACACATAAACAAAAATCAGAAACTTTTCACAGGGAGTAATGTGGCTACTTTATGTTAGAGTATTTGAGGAGAGTTTTAGGAGACCTTTTTTTTTTCTAATCATATCTTTTATGTATATAATCCACCTGCTCCCTGCCTATCCTCAACTACCAGGTGAAGATTATGAAACTAAATACAGTTCACGGAAATCAGTCAATAACGTCCATTTACCAAAGTGTGGATTCGCCCTCTCGATCTTAAGCGTACAGGCGCTACAGTATCTGTTTTCACGCGAGTCTTTGCAGTTTGCGAATAAACAGGACTGTTTCACAGTCGAATAAAGCAAAGCAAATCCTAACAGGAAAGCAAAGCCAATTCTAGGAGAATGTGAATAAAAACAAAAAGCTCTGCAATTAATTAAAAAAAAAAAAACAAAGAGCAATATTTCGCTTAAACTCGCCAAGTCGTGTCCTGATTTTTTAGGATAGCAAGAAAAGAGAGGATGAGCGCCAAGACAGAGGGCAATAGACTGCCCCTGTGCCCTTCATACTGAAACCTTCCTTGATTACTGAGAATGGTCCCAAGAAATCGGGTCAGAGGATTACTAATATATTTACATATATATTTTTTTACCTCATTAGCTGGTCAACCCAGGAGGCAAACACTGCCACCCGAGCGCAAGCAACTGCTCCAAGGAGCTGACGGCGGTTGCCTGCATCGAGTTCCCCGCCGGCGGCTCCTTCTGGCCGGACACCCTGTGCCAAAGAGCGCCCGGGGAAGCAGACAGCAATAGGGGAGTACACAGATGTCATGGATGCCCAGGCATGATCGTAATCTGACCAGAAAGGAGAGCGAGGCAAGGCGACGGCCGGCGGATCCGAGTCCGGGAGCCGCGGCAACTGGGCTGCCGGCGGTGCGTGCGCGCACAGGTGCCTCGGGCCGGCGGCGCCGGGAGCTGGCGCAGCCGCCTCCCGGCCTCGGCACTCTCACCAGGGCGCCGAAGACCCGGCAGCGGCCGAGCCTGGCCACCCCCAGCCCAAGCCGCGCGAGGAAGAGCCCAAGGA
>SJYV01031804.1:123803-182720 GCA_006410875.1 Neotragus pygmaeus | reverse complement strand
CGCTTCACCTTCCATCCCCAGAGCTCCCACTTTCGCAGCAGCCATGAATGGCCGTGACCCTCCGGTCACCCCATCAGGGTCCTCTCAGCCCCCATCGTCCTCGCGTCGCCCCCCTTTGATTTCCCGCTTCTGGCAGCCCGCAGACGCCCCCACCTGCCACCCTGCGCCTGGTTTCGCACTGACAAAGCCTTCCTCACCAAGTACGCCCCTGACCCACCTTCCCTCCTTTTCGAAAGCCGAGCCCCAGAGTCCTACAGTCCCGCCGTATTTCTTCGCAGAGCGAAGGGTTCCGCCGGTGAATTCTGACCTTATTCCCTCGAAACGGTGGTACCTCTCCAGCTTTTTCTGCCACCTCAAAAAACTGATACGGACAGTTTTCTGGCATCTGTACAGATCCTGGCATCTGTACAGTTACTTTGTGTGTTTGTTAGCACCGGGGCTGTTTAGGGGATGATCAAACATGAAAAAAGAAAGACGAAAACCAAACCTTTTGCGACTAAACTTTTTACTATTGTTGCTTTAAAGAGCACAACTATTTACGTCACTCAGATTCCTTGTATTCATTTAGAGGCATTTTAGTTGGGGACGGGGACTGCCCCTATTTTACTTGTTTTCCTGGAATCTGGAATCGGTCTTAATTTCAGGTTGAGAACCATGCACCTGATTGAGTGATGAATTCGCTTTGCAACATTGGCAGAAAAAGCCCAGCAACTCTTTGAGCATAAAAAGCTTTTTCTTGAAAGAGGGGAGAATAGCATCAAATTCACCCTTTAAAATCTTCTTTGAGTTTGCAATGAGCCAAAACCCTTATTTTTCTTTGGGTTTAGTGGCTGAGAAAGGGATATAAGAAGATCAGAAAACGTTGTATTAAAAAGCCTCTGCACTATCAGGGTGCTTCAGGTATTGAGTAGTATCTTAGTGTCCAGACAATCTCTGTACAAGTTTTCTTAGGGCATCAGCCCTTTCTTCCAAAACCATGTTTAACGTTTTAGTATTTCTAGTTGGTTTGAATGGGGGGAAAGGAAGTTATGTTCAGTGAAGGATGTGTTGAGTGAAGGTGGAAAAAAAAAANGTACAAGTTTTCTTAGGGCATCAGCCCTTTCTTCCAAAACCATGTTTAACGTTTTAGTATTTCTAGTTGGTTTGAATGGGGGGAAAGGAAGTTATGTTCAGTGAAGGATGTGTTGAGTGAAGGTGAAAAAAAAAAAGGACGGAGGAGTTGTGTTCAATGAAGGAATAATATGAGTAAGGTGATGAGGCAATGAATGATGCAGGCAGAGCCGATTTAAACACTAAAATGTGTGCTCCTGATTCCTTGTGTATTGCAATCTTAAAAACAAAACTACCACCGCACAATTTTTGATTGACTTTTCAAAGAAGTAATGAAATGTATTAATTTCAGCATATTTTACTATTTAGAACCCTTGGTCATAGGGCTTGAGTTCGAAGCAATGCAGATAAGAGTATGCAGAAATAGATGTTAGAAACTTTAAAAGGTGTCCCATTTGAGTATGTAGTGTGTGAATATAAATTTCCTGGTGATAACTGTTTTTTATTCTTTCAAATAATTTTGAGAAAATAAGAATCCAGTTGGCATTCTTGTTCTTGCAGTCGAAGGAGAGAGAATGCTACCTCATCTTAAACAAGCAGATCTCTGCTTACACAAAAAATAGGGAAAGGTGAGCAATTACTTGAAGAATTTATTGAGTGAAGATTGTCTTAAAATCTTGCCTTCCACAATGTAGAGATTTTTAAAGAAATTTAACCCAGACTGTATTTGAGCCTTTAGTTCTCTTGTATAGGGATAGGTAGAAATGCATTGAGCAAATCACTGGCAAGGGATGGTTTTCAGTGTGTTTTTGAGCTGCATCTAAAGTCAGGAGCGGCTATGAATAGCTGCTTTATTGTTTTTTAAATTCAGAAATTTTAGTTGGTTAAATTTAGTGCTTGACTATGAAGGATATTCAAACTATTTAAACTTGTTATTACTGCAAATATGCACATATGATCATATCAGGTGGATAGGGAGTGGGTAGGTTATGAGCTGAACCAAAAGATCATTTTTTTCCTCTAAATACCTTTACCTTTTGGATAACAATGGATAACTGTATTCTTACTAATACAATGTCTCCAACAGTTATGAAGCTCTATTGGAAAAGATAAATTTCCATTGAACAAAAGGGAAAACGCAAGTATAATGCTGACTTTATCAGTTATAGCCCAAAATTGTGTTAATGATAAGTTCACAGCAGTATGTGTTAATGTTATTCTATTTAGCATCAACTTCCAAACAACGTCAGAAGTGCACACCTTTTGTAAGGATATACGCTTGCACAATATGCAACATTATAATAGCCTTAGAATTGTCTGTGAGAATGCAAATAATCAGTCTGTCATAAATAGGGGCAAAATTTCTGTTAATAACTCTTAGTGAGCTGAAAGTTAGGAAGATCTACCTAGATTCACTGTCATTAGTAAGGTTCTGCAAAACAAATAGAGCACAGGCGGAGCCAAGGCATACCAATATTTGAATAGCATATCTTTGCATTTGTTTAAGTTGAATTTTACAATTCTTGGAATTACATGCCACCCAGAGAATGGGCTTGGTTGAAATAAAATGTTTACAATGGTAAAGAGATATCAAAAATTGGTAAAGAGAAATTAAAAATTGTGAAAGTGATATAGGTTATTTCACCAATAGACTGCTGTTAGTTGAATGTTCCATGTAAAATTGTGTTTTGGCTTCTTCGTGGTGATGAGAGAGCCTGGGAAGGAAAAGCAGGCAAGAAGGGAGAGATAGAACAGGTACATACCTATGGATACTTGATTAAATTCTTTACTCAAGTAAAGCTAACTGAATACAAGCTGTATTATTTTGGTATGTGGGACAACAGCTAATTTTTAAAAATGTCTCCTTAATTACAGCAATAAAAATACAATTTTTTTAAATGAAGTGCCTCCTCAGTTTTATTTAGTAAGACTTGGGGATTATAGGCAAGCTATTTTATGTGAACTAATTGACCTAAATGAAATTCTAAACAACTTTAAAAGCAAAACCTTGGAAGAAATACATACTCACACACACCTAAAGTTACAATATTAGATAAAGAGCCAACCAAGTGATTTAGTGTCTTATGAAGGCAAGACGATTCGGTCAAGGGATAACTACACAAAATATTTTCATAGCTTAATATACATTTTTCATATTTCCTACTTATATTTGTGGATATATTATTCATATATATGGATATTTGCATTTTATTTTCAAATTCATGAGAGTGTATATTACAAAATGCTGCAAATTTTATGAATTCTAAATCCTGAAATTGTTCTTGCAAGTATGAAACGATTACGTAAATGTTTACAAATGACTTTGTTTTCCATCTTTATTCTATAGCTCAAGAAATATTTAACAAAAAGTGTTCTCAAAGAGCAAAGAAGAAAGTGAATATTTCAAAACAAGCGTGGTGATTCAACCAAAGTTTTACAACAGTGGTGTCAAAGTGATACTCTCATAAGGTCAACTCTAGTGTATAATTAAAATTCCTATAGAAAAGAAACATTTAGATTCTTTAATTTTACATGTGACTGTGAAATTCACTCTTCATTTAGATGCAAATGGAATTCTTGACACTCTTACTAGAAAGAATCACAGAACTTAGGTGTCAATTAGAGGATGTAGAAAGCATTTCATTCTCATCATTTTACTAATAATTTACCCAAGGTTCTTAAGAAGTTAATAGAAACAGAATTAGGATCCATGTCTCCTGACTTCATCCTGTATATCTTTTTATAAAATAAACATCTGTTTTCCCCCTTATTTTATTTTCAGTTCAGGCACTCAGTTGTGTCCGACTCTTTGCAACCCCATGGACTGCTGCACGCCAGGCCTCCCTGTCCACCAACTCCCGGAGTCCACCCAAACCCATGTCCATTTAGTCGATAATACCATTCAGCCATCTCATCATCTGTCATCCCCTTCTCCTCCTGCTCTGAATCTTTCCCAGAATCAGGGTCTTTTCAAATGAGTCAGTCCTTCACATCAGGTGGCTAGAGTATTGGAGTTTCAGCTTCAGGATCAGTCCTTCCAATGAATATTCAGGACTGATTTCAAATCAGTTTAAAATAAAAGAAAACCGAAAATGAAATAAAAGCGTGTGTTTCTTCAGTAAATACCTAGGTCTCAAAGCATCATAGTTGAAAGAAAGGTTTTCTGCTTATTCTATCCTTAATCTTCAGGTTAGAACTTCGGAAATATTTTAAATATTTAAACATTTTAATTGTCACTGGTCTACTTGAAAATCTTTTAAAATTTTTATTTAATCTTTAGTAATTTAATATTTTGTTTAACTTAATTTTAATTGCCATCGTAAATTCTAATAGGTATAATAAGGTATACATCTCTTTCATGGTAATCGTGTATCAGTGGACACTTCATTTTAATTTTTTATGGAGGGTTCATTATAGTTTCATCTCTATGCATGTTTGATATTTGCCACCATAGATAAAGTTAGTACATCCATGTGTTTTGGGTGTGGTGGTTTGTTTTTTTTTGTCACCATAGTTTGTGAATAGCTCAAGAGGTCAGGGAAAATAAATTTGTTGCACCAAGTTTCCAGTTCACTGTTGAAAGTNTGTGTTTTCTTTCTTTCTTTTTTTTTTTTTTTTTTGACTGCTATAGGGACTGATTATTGTGAATCTGCCAGTGTATTCCCATGAGACTTTATTTAACAAGCAAAGCCCGAGTTTTGTGAGGGCTTATCAGATACCCCATCTGGTGGGAATGTGTGACACTACAGTCAAGGCATTGCTAACAGAAGCCTCTGACTTTGTCATCAACAGCGTATCGTTAAAGCTTTATATTATAGAGGCAATCATACTACCCATCTATGGATGGCAAATGGCTGAAGAATTTACCTCTGAAATAACTGTAGTAATTTGAGGGGTTATTGCAAATGTATATTCCTTGGATGGAGAAGCCTAGCAGACTACAGTTCAGTTCAGTTGCTCAGTTGTGTCCCACTCTTTGTGACCCCATGAACCGCAGCACGCCAGGCCTCCCTGTCCATCACCAACTCCTGGAGTCCACCCAAACCCATGTCCATTGAGTCGATAATGCCATTCACCCATCTCATCATCTGTCGTCCCCTTCTCCTCCTGCCCTGAATCTTTCCCAGCATCAGGGTCTTTTCCAGTGAGTCAGCTCTTTACATCAGGTGGCCAAAGTATTGGAGTTTCAGCCTCAACATCAGTCCTTCCAATGAACACCTGGGACTGATCTCCTTTGAATGGACTGGTTGGATCTCCTTGCAGTCCAAGGGACTCTCAAGAGTCTTCTCCAACACCACCTTCAAAAGCATCAATTCTTTGGCGCTCAGCTTTTTTTATAGTTCAACTCTCACATCCATACATGAAACCATAGCCTTGACTAGACAGACCTTTGTTGGCAGAGTAATGTCTCTGCTTTTGAATATGCTATCTAGGTAGGTCATAAGATGTGTATAAGAGACAGGTGTGTGTGTGTTTTCTTTCTTTCTTTTTTTTTTTTTTTTTTGACTGCTATAGGGACTGATTATTGTGAATCTGCCAGTGTATTCCCATGAGACTTTATTTAACAAGCAAAGCCCGAGTTTTGTGAGGGCTTATCAGATACCCCATCTGGTGGGAATGTGTGACACTACAGTCAAGGCATTGCTAACAGAAGCCTCTGACTTTGTCATCAACAGCGTATCGTTAAAGCTTTATATTATAGAGGCAATCATACTACCCATCTATGGATGGCAAATGGCTGAAGAATTTACCTCTGAAATAACTGTAGTAATTTGAGGGGTTATTGCAAATGTATATTCCTTGGATGGAGAAGCCTAGCAGACTACAGTTCAGTTCAGTTGCTCAGTTGTGTCCCACTCTTTGTGACCCCATGAACCGCAGCACGCCAGGCCTCCCTGTCCATCACCAACTCCTGGAGTCCACCCAAACCCATGTCCATTGAGTCGATAATGCCATTCACCCATCTCATCATCTGTCGTCCCCTTCTCCTCCTGCCCTGAATCTTTCCCAGCATCAGGGTCTTTTCCAGTGAGTCAGCTCTTTACATCAGGTGGCCAAAGTATTGGAGTTTCAGCCTCAACATCAGTCCTTCCAATGAACACCTGGGACTGATCTCCTTTGAATGGACTGGTTGGATCTCCTTGCAGTCCAAGGGACTCTCAAGAGTCTTCTCCAACACCACCTTCAAAAGCATCAATTCTTTGGCGCTCAGCTTTTTTTATAGTTCAACTCTCACATCCATACATGAAACCATAGCCTTGACTAGACAGACCTTTGTTGGCAGAGTAATGTCTCTGCTTTTGAATATGCTATCTAGGTAGGTCATAACTTTGCTTCCAAGGAGTAAGCATCTTTTAATTTCATTGCTGCAGTTGCCATCTGCAGTGATTTGGGAGCCCAGAAAAATAAAGTCAGCCACTGTTTTCCCATCTATCTGCCATGAAGTGACGGGACTGGATGCTATGATCTTAGTTTTCTGAATGTTGAGCTTTAAGCCAACTTTTTCACTCTCCTGTTTCACTTTCATCAAGAGGCTCTTTAGTTCTTCCATGAACTACAGTTCAAGGGCTCACAAAGAGTTGGACACAACTGAAGACTGAACATGCATGCACACTCTCAGTTGTATATTGGTGGCCATGACACATGAATGTGAATGGTCTTTGTCCCCAGAAGTCACTGACACAGTCCATGATAATATAGCAAGTGTTTCCTTTGTGCAGTGGGTTCAGTTACATGAGCAGTTAGGTAATCCATTCTGAGCTTTCAGTTTTAGTCTTTTTCCACTGGACATCCAGGGATGTTATATTAAGATTCTGTATTTCGTCTCACTTGTGTTGTCTTAAAGGCTATATGCAGAGCTGTGATTTCCTTTTCTCCTCAAGAGATTTTTATACTGTTTCTGGGAAGAAGCAGGCAGAAGATTGGAAAGTGATTTACGTGTTCCATTAGCACTTCTCTACATGTGGCCTGTCCTAGTTGTGATAATACTTTCAGGCACTTAATGGATGATAAAATATGAGCATATAGCACATTAATTCCTGCTATACCATCAGATATAGAAACAACAAAATGATACGTTTAATTGGCCCAAAGATCTTTCTGCACAAGACTGAGTTATCTTATCTTTCCCACTGTGAATCTTAAACCCCACTTGCTGAATCTGAGTGTTCTGTAGATTCAGGTGGGAGCACAATGTGGGCATCCATGTCCAACATGCCCAGAAAAGTTTGATTCCTTCTTCCTGAAATACTCCAGTATACTCTGGTGGTTGCATGTGCTTTGAACCTTGTTAGAAAAAGGGATGCCTTAGTCTCTGCTCATAATTTTCTTTAAATTGTAAGCCAAGAGAGAGGAAGAGAGAGGAATCAGGGATTAGGAAAAGAGGCTTTATTTGTACTTTCAAATAATGTGGCGGTGGCTCATGAAATAACCAAATGAACTTTGAGCAAATTTTGGCCCATCCAGTAGTCTATATTGAGGAGCAAGGTCGTCATGGCTAACACTATTTGTTTCAACCGTTGGGATTCCTGGACTCAGAAAACATAGCCACACTGCTTTTTTTTTGCTAGGGCCTTGGGTTTGCAACTTCTGGCTGACTCAGTCTGGCTACATAGTGGTGACCATCTTTAAGGAATCCACCTTAATTTCAGGACATTAGCTGCCCCATTGTCTAGATGATGTCCTTGATGATGTCAACCATCAGGGCTGGGAAAGTTTTCCAATACAGTGGTGAGATCTCAAGAATTTATCTCAATTTCTTTGGATGTTTTTCTCATTCTCTGGTGGGTCAAGATTATCAGAATTCTAAAATCAATTTAGGACGGTTAAGAGCTCACATGGGGCTTCCCTGGTAACTTAGCTGGTAAAGATTCTGCTTGCAATGTGGGAGACCTAGGTTTGATCCCTGAGTTTGGAAGATCCCCTGGAGGAGGGCATGGCAACCCATTCCAGTTTTCTTGCCTAGAGAATTCCCATGGACAGAGGAGCCTGGCAGGCTAAGTCCATGGGGTCACAAAGAGTTGCTTATGTCTGAGTGACTAAGCACAGCACAGCAAAAGCTCACATATGAGGCAAAGCCTCATCTCTGGTTCTCCTTAGGAGTTTTCTATCTCAGAAAAATCTTCCTAAGAGAACTAAAGCTCATTTAGAGCTGACAGAACCCACTGTCAAAAGCTGAGAGATTTTATTGTCTCTTCCAAGTGGATCTAAGTTTGGCATGATAGAACAAAGGAGAGGTTTGGCCATAAGACAGCCTACTACTTGTCGTTATTCTTTAAGAGGAAATGTGCCCTGTGCTGCCTTCTTTCCCATATGAACCAGTCAAAGTTCTAATGATTTACCTGATTTCTAGTAATGGAGTTCTCTCTTTCACACTCCATTATATATATGTTGTTGTTGTTCAGTTGCTCAGTCATGTTTGATTCTCTGCGACCCCAGGGACTGTAGCATGCCAAGCTTCCCTGTCCTTCACCATCTCCCAGAGCTTGCTCAGACTCATGTCCATTGAGTTGATGATGCCATTCAAACATCATCCTCTGTCATCCCCTTCTTCTGCTTCAGTATTTCCCAGCATCAGGGTCTTTTCTAATGAGTCAGCTCTTCACAAAGTCACCAAAGCTCTTCCACTTTGGTGGCCAAAGTACTGGAGCTTCAGCTNACTCATGTCCATTGAGTTGATGATGCCATTCAAACATCATCCTCTGTCATCCCCTTCTTCTGCTTCAGTATTTCCCAGCATCAGGGTCTTTTCTAATGAGTCAGCTCTTCACAAAGTCACCAAAGCTCTTCCACTTTGGTGGCCAAAGTACTGGAGCTTCAGCTTTAGCATCAGTCGTTCCAATGAATAGTCAGGACTGATTTCCTTTAGGATGGACTGGTTTGATATCCTTGTAGTCCAAGGGACTCTCAAAACTCTTCTCCAACACTGCAATTCAAAAGCTTCAATTATTCGGCACTAAGCTTTCTTTATAGTCCAACTCTCACATCCATACATGAATACTGGAAAAACCATAGCTTTGATTAGACATACATTTGTTGGCAAAGTAATGTCTCTGCTTTTTTAAATGCTGTCTAGATTGGTCATAACTCTCTTCCAAGAAGCAAACATCTTTTAATTTCATGGCTGCCGTCACCATCTGCAGTGATTTTGGAACCCAAGAAAATAGTTTGTCACTATTTCCATCGCTTCCCATCTATTTGCCATGAAGTGATGGGTCCAGATGCCGTAATCTTCGTTTCTTGAATGTTTGAGTTTTAAGGGAGCTTTTTCACTCTTCTCTTTAACTTTCATCGAGAGACTCTTTAGTTCCTCTTCACTTTCTGCCATAAGTGTAGTGTCATCTGCATATCTCAAGTTGTTGATATTTCTCCCGGCAACCTTTATTCCAGCTTGTGCTTCATCTAACCTGGCATTTTGTATGATGTACTCTGCATGTAAGTTAAATAAGCAGGGTTACAATATATAGCCTTGATGTACTCCTTTCCCAATTTGGAACCAGTCTGTTGATCCATGTCAAGTTCCAACAGTTTCTTCCTTAACTACATACAGGTTTCTCAGGAGGCAGGTAAGGTGGTCTGGTATTCCCATCTCTTGAAGAATTTTTGACAGTGTTTGTGTTGTGATCCACACAGTCAAAGGCTTTAGTATAGTCAATGACGCAGAAGGAGATGTTTTTTCTGGAATTCTTTTGCTTTTTCTATGATCCAGCAGATGTTGACAATTTGATCTCTGGTTCCTCAGACTTTTCTGTATCCAGCTTAAACATGTGAAAGTTCTCGGTTCACGTGTTGTTGAAGCCTTGCTTGGAGAGTTTAGAGTATTACTTTGCTAGCATGTAAAATGAGTGCAATTATGTGGTAGTTTGAATATGCTTTGGCATTGCCCTTCTTTGGGATTGGACGCACACATTGTGCGCATCCCTCTTAACTGTTGTCTGAAGTGGACAGAAACTGTCTGCTTTCCCAGGACACGTCTTAGTAATAAATTGTAACTGGTGCTACATAACAGAATCTGGACATGGGATTGGCAAGGCAGTCCTTCCACCTGGAGGAAAATTCACAACAGAGAAGCATTTTGATATCTGTGTTTACCTATTTCCTGTTACTTAGGCTGGGGCGACCGCCTTAATTCCTCTGCATTAACGGGCAAAAAACTGGAGGACCATTTATTGTCCACTTGACCGTGTCATTTACTAATGATTCCCAGAGACTTTTTGAATTCCATTAATGGACCTGTGAGGTCTTCATTATTCCTTTTCCAGAAGGAAATCCATGTCTCTATAAGCATCCCATCCTTATTACCAATGTTATAAAAAAAAAAAAAATGCTGAAAAATCTAAGATGTTTCCTGGCTTGCATGCTGACATATAAAAGCCTGCCATAGATTCATAGATGCTTTTAGGAGACACTAGATTCCTGGATCAATGAGGAAGGACAGTTTATTTTTCACATAGCAATAGTAGGTGTATCAGCTTTTTTATACTGGTTCCCTAAGTGAACTGAATTGAAGCCCCAATTTCCAGAAGGCAACACAAATCAGACCATGTGATACCTAACCATTACAAGAAAGTGATCCTGAACTTCAAGAATGTATGACTTTTATAATGGATGACAAGTATGCCTCTCTTTCCTCAAGAAGGAGATGCTATGCTATTTCTAAGGCTGTTTGCTTTACAAACATCTTTTAAAAATAGTTCAGAACAAAAGCAGCTATGGCTTCTTTCATAAGATGTGCAGAAATGTAAGAAACTTACGGGAAATTTTTTCCCAACAGTGACAAAAGATTTCAACAAATGCTTGTTTTGGTAGCCTCATTATCTATGGTATATGTTCATTTTTGTGATTTCCTATTAATGGAACGCTTTAAACATGTGAGACCTGAGGTTGATTAATCTCTCACTAAGAAACCAAGAATGAAGCTTTTAAAGGAAATATATTTAAGTACATTAGATTCTTAGTTACTCCTGACTATATAGGTTATAGTGTGAAGCAAATTAAAGAATTGAGAATTTTTATGTCAGGAAATTAGAAATTTGAGCCTAAACTGCAGAATATAGGGCATCCTGGATAGCTCAGCTGATAAAGAATCCGCCGGCAAAGCAGGAGACACCAGTTTGATTCTTGGCCTAGGAAGTTCCCCTGGAGAAGAGATAGGCTACCCACTCCAGTACTGGGCTTCCCTGGTGGCTCAGATGGCAAAGAATCTGCCTGCAATGCAGGAGACCTGGGTTCAATCCCTGGGTTCGGAAGATCCCCTGGAAAAGAGAATGGCTACTCACCTCAGTATTCTTGCCTGGAGAATCCCATGGACAGAGAAGCCTGGTAGGCTGCAGTCCATGGGGTCGCAAAGAGTTGGACATGACAGAGCAGTTAAACCACAGCACACAGCACAGAATATAAGAATTGTCTATTATCCATAATTATAATAGATTTTAAATAAAAATGGGGTAGCCTATGTTCCTGTACTACTTTATAGTTTTAAAGATAAACTTATGCAAATGACCAAAAGAAAAAAGGTTCATTGCTATTTTATTTTGCTTAGTTGTAGACTGTTGGTTCAAGACTGAGCATAGTTGTCATTTTTTATAATAGGCATCTCTTATACCTCAGTCCTTGTCCTGTATCTGTATTTGTATAATGTTGAGGTTTAACTGTACCATATTGTGACCGTACAACATCACACTGGCCTGATACATTTATATGTGTTTCCCCAATTGGTTTACTCTGAAAATGTTTGCTTACCAATCTTCATACCCCTTGTGTCTAGCTCCCCAACTAATACTTAGGGTGTAATCAATAAATATTTATAGAAGTAAACTAAAATAAAAATGTCCTTCAACCCTAAACTTGCCATGAGATATTTTAGAAAATCACTTTTCCACGAGGAATAACTGAATGGAAGATGTGTAGAATATTTGAACTGGAATATTATTTAAGAACCCTGAGTGACCACTGGTTTGAACATTCTTTGGCATTGCCCTTCTTGGGGATTGGAATGAAAACTGACCTTTTCCAGTCCTGTGGCCACTGCTGAGTTTTCCAAATTTGCTGACATATTGAGTGCAGCACTTTCACACCATCATCTTTTAGGATTTGAAATAGCTCAGCTGGAATTACATCACCTCCACTAGCTTTGCTCATAGTAATGCTTCCTAAGGCCCACTTGACTTCACATTCCAGGATGTCTGGGTCTAGGTGAGTGGCCACACTATCACGGTTATCCAGGTCATTAAGATCTTTTTTGTATAGTTCTTCTGTGTATTCTTGCCACCTCTTCTTAATATCTTCTCCCTCTGTTAGGACCTTACCATTTCTGTTTTTTTTTTTTTTATTGTGCTCATCTTTGCATGAAGTGTGCCCTTGATATCTCCAATTTTCTCAAAGAGATCGTTAGCCTTTCCTCTTCTTCTGTTTTCATCTATTTACTTGCATCGTTGATTTAAGGAAATCTTACCTCTCCTTGGTATTCTCTGAAACTCTGTATGAAGTTGAGTATATCTTTCCCTTTCTCCCTTGTCTTTTGCTTCGCTTCTTTCCTCAGCTATTTGTAAATCCTCCTTTCACAACCACTTTGCCTTCTTGAAATTCTTTTTCTTTGTTTCGGTCAGTGCCTCCTGTACAGTGTTATGAACCTCCATTCATAATTCTTCAGGCACTCTGTCTACCAGTCAGATTCCTTGAATCTGTTCATCACCTCCACTGTATAATCATAATTTAGGTCCTACTTGAATGGCCTAGGTTTTCCCTACTTTCTTCCATTTAAGCCTGAATATTGCAATAAGGAGGTGCATGTTCTGAGCCATAGTCAGCTCCAGGTCTTGTTTTTTTCTGACTCTATAAAACTTCTCCATCTTTGGCTCCAATCTGATTTTGGTATTGACGATCTGGTGATGTCTACCTATAGAGCTGTCTATTGGGTTACTGGAAAATGATGTTTGCTATGACCAGTGTATTCTCTTGACAAAATTCTGTTAGCCTTTACCCTGCTTCATTTTGTACTCCCAGGCCAAACTTGCCTGTTATTCCAGGTATCTCGTGACTTCCTACTTCTGTATTCCAATCCCCTGTGATGAAAAGGACATTTTTTGGAGTTAATTCTAGAAGGTGTTTGTAGGTCTTCATAGAACCGGACAACTTCACCTTCTTTGGCATCAGGGGTTGGGGCATAAACTTGGATTACTGTGATGTTGAATGGTTTGCCTTGAACAAGGAGAGCATCCTTGTTTTTGAGTTTGTTCCCAAGTCTGCATTTCACACTCTTTTGTTGACTATGGGGGCTACTCCATTTTTTCTAGGGCATTCTTGCCATAGATATAATGGTCATCTGAATTAAATTCACCCATTTGCATCCATTTTAGTTCACTGTTCCCTAAGATGTTAATTTCTATTGCTTTCTCATGTTCTAAAAATAAGAAAAACATAAATAAGAGATTTTCTCTAAGGTTTACTCTCTTTTCTTTCTATGCTGTGAAATTGAAGGACCACATTCAATGCTGGCCTTTGTGGCTCATGCTCTGTTTATGCTAGCTGTTCATGAGCTGGCTGCATCTTCAATTCAAGGCAGTGTTTTTATGCTTTTGTTCCAGAAACACGTTGGAAATGTAAGAGTTCTAAATTCTTAAATTTTTACTAACTGAATTTTTGTAGTTTTCCTCATAGGATATAGGTCTTTGATAATTGTTTTGCCCTGATTGCCTCATTACTTTAATAACAACATTGACAAGTGAATACTTTAAAGTTGATAAAATGAATGTATTATTTATAATAATAAAAAGTTGGAGTAAATCAGATACAAGAGAGATTGGATTATATAGGAATTCTTTGGAACATCACAATGGCAGCTTTGTGCAAAGAAAGGAGAAGATGATGCTTTTGGACAGTTGTTGTTCAGTTGCTGAGGCATGGCCGACTCTTTGCGACACCATGAACTGCAGCATGCCAGGCTTCTCTGTCCATCACTATCTCCCTGAGTTTGCTCAAACTCATGTCCATTGAGTCAGTGATGTCATCCTCTGTCGCCCCCTTCTCTTCTTGCCCTCAAATTTTCCCTAGCATCAGGGTCTTTTCCAGTGAGTCAGCTCTTTGCATCAGGGGGCCAAAGTATTGGAGCTCCAGCTGCAGCATCAGTCTTTCCAGCAAATATTCAGGATTGATTTCCTTTAGGATTGACTGGACCATTGTATCTACTACTGTGGGCAAGAATCCCTTAGAAGAAATGGAGTTGCCCTCATAGTCAACAAAAGAATCTGATATGCAGTACATGGATGCAGTCTCCAAAATATCAGAATGATCTCTGTTCATTTCTAAGGCAAACCATTCAATATCACAGTAATCCAAGTCTATGTCCCAACCGGTAATGCTGAAGAAGCTGAAGTGGAATGGTTCTATGAAAACCTACCTACAAGACCTTCTAGAACTAACACCCAAAAAAGATGTCCTTTTCATCATAGGGAACTGGAATGTAAAAAGTAGGAAGTCAAGAGATACCTGAAGTAACAGACAAATTTGTCATTGGAGTACAAAATGAAGCCAAGGCAAAGGCTAACAGAGTTTTGTCAAGGACATGCCTGGTCATAGCAAACACCCTCTTCCAACAACACAAGAGATGACTCTACACATGGATATCACCAAATGGTCAATACTGAAATCATATTGATTATATTATTTGCAGCCAAAGATGGAGAAGCTGTATACAGTCAGCAAAAACAAGACTGAGGGCTGACTGGCTCAGATCATGAACTCCTTATCGCCAAATCCAGACATAATTGAAAAAAGTAGGGAAAACCGCTAGATCATTCAGGTATGACCTAAATCAAATCCCTTACAACTATTCAGTGAAAGTGACAAATAGACTCAAGGGATTAGATCTGATAGACAGAGTGCGTGAAGAACTGTGGACCAAGGTTTGAGACATTGTACAGAAGGCAGTGATCAAGACCATCCCCAAGAAAAGGAAATGCAAAAAGGCAAAATAGTTGTCTGAGGAGGCCTTATGAATAGCCAAGAAAAGATGAGAACCTAAAGGCAAAGGAGAAGAGAAAGTTCAGTTCAGTTCAGTCGCTCAGTTGTGTCCGATTCTTTGCGACCCCATGAATTGCAACACGCCAGACCTCCTTGTCCATCACCAACCCCGGAGTTCACTCAGACTCATGTCCGTTGAGTCAGTGATGCCATCCAGCCATCTCATCCTCTGTCATCACCTTCTCCTCCTGCCCCCAATCCCTCCCAGCATGAGAGTCTTTTCCAATGAGTCAACTCTTCACATGAGGTGGCCAAGGTACTGGAGTTTCAGCTTTAGCATCATNCTTTGACCTCCTGATGTGAAGAGTTGACTCATTGGAAAAGACCCTGATGCTAAGAAATACTGAAGGCAGGAGCAGAAGGGGACACGAGAGGATGAGATGGTTGGATGGCATCACTGACACAATGGACATGAATTTGGGCAAGCTCTGGGAGTTGGTGATGGACAGGGAAGCCTAGCGTGCTGCAGTCCATGGGGTCGCAAAGAGTTGGACACGACTGAGTGACTGTGCTGAGCTGAACTGAGGATTGTCTGGTTTTATCTCCTTGCTGTCCAAGGGAGTCTCAAGAATCTTCTTAACACTGCAGTTTGAAAGCATCAATTCTTTGGCACTCAGCCCTCTTTATGGTCCAGTTCTCTTCTGTATGGACAATAGGAGAACATAAAAATAATGTAAAGAGAAGAGGGGACAAAGCAGCAAGTTATCAACTGATAAAGCAAAGATTTACCCAAGTTATAATAAGGTTGCATAAAAACACTGTGTTAAATAGAAGAAAAGTACAAATCTGCAATCAGTTAATTCTGAGTTCATATCTCATCTGACTATTTCAGTTCAGTTCAGTCATTCAGTTATTTCCAACTCTTTGTAACCTCATGGACTGCAGCACACCAGGCTTCTGACTCTTTAATAGCTGAGAAACCAAAGTCACATTTCTTAGTGTCTCTAAGACTCCTTTTGGAAATTTCAATGTTAAAAATACATGCAGACCACATTCACCCTCTGTGATGGCCCACTATCTGTGGAGTGTGCTTCTATTTGAACCTGAATAAATCCACTTCTTACCTAGCATAAATAAATAAAACGGGAATGGTTTATGGCATATTTTTACACATAAAAGTAGGCAGTAAAATTTACCTATGTTTCCTCCATCATGATCAGTCTGTTCTTAACCAGATATGAAAAATGGGAGTCACTTTCTGATTATCTCCCTGTCTGTGTGGTCTCATAATGTTTTCAGGTTCCTGAGTTAAGCCAGGCCCTAACTATAGTCAGAGGCTGTGTAACCTGAGATAGCAGCATCCTACTGAGAAAATGTGCTTTTATTTCTAATGGCAACCTGAGGAGTTGATGAACAGTATGTATTATTACAGCGTTTGTAAGAAGACTTCAGGCTAGATTTGCAGACTTCCCTGATGGCTCAGATGGTAAAAGCGTCTGCCTACAATGCGGGAGACCTAGGTTCGATCCCTGGGTTGGGAAGATCTGGAGAAGGAAATGGCAACCCATTCCAATATTCTTGCCTGGAAAATCCCATGGATGGAGAAGCCTGGCAGGCTGCAGTCCATGGGGTCCCGAAGAGTTGGACACAACTGAGCTACATTTACTATTTACTTACTTTACAACTCAGCAGGACAATTTTGTGATTCCCTGAAAAGTTTCTTTGTTGCTAACCAGGGAAAGAATCCAACCTATTAATAACAATTACATGTGATTTTCAGCGCTTTACAATGGGAGTTGAAATTCTATGTAATTAATTATACTTTATGCAGATGAAAAGAAGTTTAAAAGCAAACCATTCTGCTGGTAAAAGTATGAAAAATATTGAAAGCCCATTTAGTATCAGTTTAATAAACATTGCTAAGCTTTGTTCTAAAATTTTAAATATATTGGGTTGAATTTTATGGAACAAAAAGTAATTGTAATATTTTTTAGCTTACCTGACCTTCCTTTCAAGACTCATTGAAAACTTCTTGATCACTTATTAAAGCTGCTGAACAGTTAGTTAACTTCTATTCAATAAGAACATTTTTCTGGCTGTTGAGACAGAGCTGCCTCTAAAATGGGGTATAGAAATCCATAGGCAAAATAAAAATTGATTATAAAAGGAAATGACTCTTCATTTAATTGAAATAAGGTGCGGAAAAGACCCAGGTTCNTAGTTAACTTCTATTCAATAAGAACATTTTACTGGCTGTTGAGACAGAGCTGCCTCTAAAATGGGGTATAGAAATCCATAGGCAAAATAAAAATTGATTATAAAAGGAAATGACTCTTCATTTAATTGAAATAAGGTGCGGAAAAGACCCAGGTTCGATCCCTGTGTCAGGAAGATCCTCTAAAGAAAGGAATGGCTATCCATTCCAGTATTCTTGCCTCAAGAATTCCATGGACAGAGGAGCCTGGCAGGGTACAATTTATGGAGTCGCAAAGAGACACAACTGAATGACTGACACTTTCACTTCAGAAAACATACAAGTCATAATTAATTACCAAGCTTGGAAGGTGTCTGAATTCTTGGAAACTGTCCAAAATCAATTTATCTTTATCCCAATTATTCTCCTGAAACACACAAAAAGTTTATTGACAGATACCAGATATAAATAGCCCAGAATGTATTTGAAAGTTCATTTTTTTCAAACCAATTATATACATGAGCTATATACTTTCTTAAATTTGCCTGTCTTCTGATAAATCAAAATACAAGCATATGTATATACACACTCAATACACATATATAGATATTATGTACATATAAATACACATTACCAAATACATAAACATGTATACTCTCATGCAAATGCAATACATACAGATACACTTCAAAATATACTTACACGTACGCACATCAGTAAGTGAACTGAAAGTCACTCAGTCATGTCAGACTCTTTACAACCCAGTGGATGGACTATAGCCCTCTAGGCTCCTCTATCCATGGAATTCTCCAGGCAAGAATACTGGAGATGGTTGCCATTTCCTTCTCCACACATCAGTAAACATATACACAAATACACAGATACACACACATATATGTGCCTGACATTTAAATATTTAAAATTCAAAAAATGTCAATTCTTAAATTTGCTATAAAGACAAAGACTCAATTTGAATGGAGAAACATAGGACAAACAAAAAGACCTGAAAGATAAACCCTTTATGAACAAGGTAAATCTGACTTATGTTTGTAGTATTTTCTTTCAGTATTCCCGTTTCCATCTGGATCTTCTTTATCCTTATGGAGTCATTCTTTCCTTTTACTTCTTCGAGCACATCAGTCCTAAGAATGAAGCAGGCCCAGGAGCAGAGGCAGTCTCTGCCTCTACTTTGGAAGGGGTAGAAATATATCATCATTATAACTAAAAAGTGGTCGAGAAGTATACCATCATTATAACTGTTTTTAAAAGATAATTGTATGTGACATGATGATTAGGTTCTATAAAACCCTATTACCCACTTAGACAATCCCTGCTTTTCCTAGGAAATCATAGCCAATATGGAGTCAAATCTACAGAGCAAAAAAGATAAAAAAATAATAAATCAATATCCAAACAGACTGTGAAATACAATTCATGTAGAACAGTGCATGTTCGTACATCATTTGCTTGAATTATTGTCTTTATTCAACAAACATCTTTAAACTAGTATGTGAAAGTTTCAGAGCAAGATAAATGCTTCAGATTAGCAAATGAATAAACTTGCATGAATCAATTTAAGATGCAACAGAACAGAATGGTTCTTATCAGACTTACTACTCCGAAGGGCAATTTAATTCTGTGGTTAGGAAGCCACCACCTACATCCTTTTACCTTTGCCTCCCTGGACTCAAACCTTGCCCTTGTATTGAACTCAGTGTGCTTGTTTAGTAAGTGAAAAGAAAGTTATAAAAACTTTTAACTAGAGATGAAGTAAGAGAAGTTAGCTTTATTTTTCTTGCCTTTTCAACCTTGAAGTTTTTAAGAAAGATCTGTTTTGACAGCAACTGCCCTTTACTTCCAAAGTAGGGACATGAGATAGATGGGTTGGAAATTAGAAGGTACTGGTGGCTTAGATAAGAGGAGACAGTTCAGTTCAGTTCAGTTGCTCAGTCGTGTCCGACTCTGTGACCCCATGAATCGCAGCACACCAGGCCTCCCTGTCCATCACCAACTCCTGGAGTTCAGCAAGACATAAATAAAAGGGCATAGGCAAATGAGCTATAGTTTTCTAAAAGCTCTGATCAGAGAAGGATGAGTAACCACCAACTCAGTTAACTCACATGAAGTCATAGAGTTACTAAAGATATCTTAATTGGAAATAAAATGATACAATCAACTTCCCTAATATGTTACACGCTTGAGACTTGAAGGGGGGTGGAGGAGGAGGGTTTAACTGGAGGAGGGGGATTTAATTATGAAGCCCTATTGAGTTACTATTATTTGTATGACAAAAGGTGCATGAACACTTTAAAAACACTTTATTTCCTCCTTTGTGTCTTTTAATTTTTTGTCTCTGTAAATGTCACTCTGCAATTTATGCATGAGATCCCTACTGTGTTCATTTCATCTCTGTCTCCTTTGCCTCCCATAGCCTTATTTCCACCTTTACCTTGTTTTCCTCTTTTCCCTTAGTCCCTATATCTCCCATGCTTCTAAAACATTTAGTTTCTTCCGTTTTACAAAGTCATTTTGGAAATATAGGAGCTCCCAGTTTTGCAGGCCACTGTGGCATCTACCCAGGGGTGCTTTAGAAGTTACTTTAATTTTAGGCAGATATAGCATAAAAAAGCAAGTTTAACACCTGTAAATGAATACCTATGGCTTTAAATTTCTTTTATATGTTTGAATAAAAACATTTACACTTCAGAGTAAAGATCTTGTATAAATACTAAATAGCTTCACATAAGAAACTAACTGTCATATCTTGAATATGTCCTACTTAAATTAGTATTTGCCCTAATTTGGAGAGGTTTGGTGTAGATTTCCATGCTGCATGAGTAACAAATTACGAAGACTAGATATATCTCTAAGATTTGTTACTATAATTAAATAAAACCTACAGCAATGCTAATCTAAAACATTGAATCTGTCTATGGATTGCATAATATTATAATTTTGCATAATTATTAGGCATAAATGTTAAGTCATTCACATAAATGTCATTAAGACTTACTTTTATAGAGTCAAACTGACTTTTTGGTTTTTTTTCTTCCTATTTTGCCAAGTGAGGCCGTTAGTGGTAATAGCTTCCCCAAATACCATATGTATTTTATCATGATTATCATTAACAAAAACATCATAACATAAATAAATGCTTATTCCATGAATAAAAACAAAATCCAAAATCTTAAGTTTTATCATTGATAGTCTTTTCAGTGAATCCATGGATCTGAATCCATGATTAAAAATTCTTGCTGTGGTTTGTCTGTATTTTGAGACATCATGAAGGAGAAGAGAAAGGAAAGCACCTCTAGTCCATTCTAATTATCATCGTTACCTTTCTTTGTCTTTTACATGAAATTTATTTAAGCCAAGCTTGATAGCTGTGCTTCTCAAACTTTAATGTCCATTGTCATTGTTGTTCAGCCACTAAGCTATATCCAACTCTTTGTGACCCCATGGACTGCAGCATGCCAGGCTTCCCTGTCCTCCACAGTATCTCCTGGAGTTTGCTCAAGTTCGTATCCATTGAGTCAGTGATACTGTTTAACCATCTCATTCTCTGCCACCCTCTTCTCCTTTGGCATTCAATCTTTCCCAGCATCACGGTCTTTTCCAGTGGGGGTCAGCTTTTCACATCAGGTGGCTGAAATATTAGAGCTTCAGCATCAATCCTTCCAGTGGATATTCAANTGATACTGTTTAACCATCTCATTCTCTGCCACCCTCTTCTCCTTTGGCATTCAATCTTTCCCAGCATCACGGTCTTTTCCAGTGGGGGTCAGCTTTTCACATCAGGTGGCTGAAATATTAGAGCTTCAGCATCAATCCTTCCAGTGGATATTCAAGGTTGATTTCCTTTAGGATTGATTGGTTTGATCTCCTTGTAGTCCAAGGGACTCTCAAGAGTCTTCTCCAGTATCACAGTTCAAAAGCATAAATTCTTCAGTGTTCAGCCTTCTTTATGGTCCAACTTCCACATCTGTACATGCTACTGAACAAACCATAGCTTTGACTGTATATGGATCTTTGTTGGCAAAGTGATGTCTCTGCTTTTTTTTAATGCTGTCTAGGTTCTTTATTGCTTTTCTTCCAAGGAGGAAGCATCTTTTAATTTCATGGCTGCAGTAACCATTCACAGTGATTTTGGAGCCCAAGAAATCAAAGTCTCTTGCTGTTTCCATTTTTTCCCCATCTATTTTTTATAAAGTGATGTGGCCAGATGCCATGATCTTAGTTTTTTGAATGTTGAGTTTTAAACCAGCTTTTTCACTCTCCTCTTTCACCTTCATCAAAAGGCTCTGTAGTTCCTCTTTGCTTTCTGTCATAAGGGTGGTATCATCTGCATATCAGAGGTTACTGATATTTCTCCCATAAATCTTGATTCTAGCTTGTGCTTCATCCAGCCCAACATTTTCTCATGAGATACTCTGCATATAAGTTACATAAGCAGGGTTACAATATACAGCCTTGACGTACTCTTTTCCCACTTTGGAACCAATATGTTGTTCCATGTCCAGTTCTAACTATTGTTTTTTGATCTGCATACAGGTTTCTCAGGAGGCAGGTAAGGTGATCTGGCATCCCCATTTCTTTAAGGTATTTCTGCAGTGTGTTGTGATCCACACAGTCAAAAGTGTTAATGTAGTCAATGAAACAGAAGTAGATGTTTTTCTGGAATTCCCTTGCTTTTTCTATGATCCAGTAGATGTAGGCAATTTGATCTCTGGTTCTTCTGCCTTTTCTAAATCCAGCTTGTACATCTGGAAGTTCTCAGTTCATGTACTGTTGGAAGACGAGCTTGAAGGATTTTGAGCATTCCCTTGCTAGCATGTGAAGTGAGTGTAATTGTGTGATAGTCTGAACATTCTTTGCCAGTGCTCTTCTTTGGGATTGGAATGAAAACTAGGAATTCTAGGGAGCTTCTAGCTAAACTGCTACTCTGTGAATTACACTTCGATGGCTCCATGGGACTCTAAAGGCAGAGACCATTTACTTCAAAAGTTCATAACCAGAAGCCTTTGAAACTCCCAAGTGTTCATACATGTGTTTTAAAATTCCATGATTCTCAAGAAATTAAACTGAAAATTTTACATGTATATGGATATGACCATTTTTTTTTTCTTTCTGGAGAATGATGTCATAGTTATCAGATTCTGCAAGAGGGCTGTGACCTAATTAAAATGAGTGGCTACTGATTTAACCCATTCCATTTTCAGATGACTAAGGTCTCAGTTCACTTCATTTCAGTCGCTCAGTCGTGTCTGATTCCATGCGACCCCATGAACTGCAGCATGCCACGATCTGGCCCAAACAATTAATTACAAATCTAGGACTTGCTAGGTCTCTGGTGCCTAGTCCAGGGCCTTTCAGTGGTACTACATTGTCTTTCAAGTGGTGATTAGAGAGGATGAAGGTTTAATAATTCAGTAAATGAAAGAAATACTGAAGGACCAAGTAGGTGACTATGAGCACATTCATGCAAATAAGGTAGGTGATTTTTGTTTTTTTTCTTCTAGGAAAAAGCATACTTGGCGTTCACCTAGACTGGAGGAAAAACTAGTGGAATCAATGAGATTTAATGGCTTTGATATGTAAGAAAGTGGGGAATAGCAAATGGAAAAAGGAGAATAAAGGCAACAAAGACAGAATTTAAAGATTAACTCCTCAATTTATCTTTGTCTCTATCTGGATGAAACTATGCAAATGCTCAGTCAGTTAACCTCTAGTATGAAAAATAATCAGTTGTTAAATCTTAAGAAAGAAAAGTGTTTGAATTTTCAGAGACATACACTCATAATCTATATGATGTTTTCTTAGCCATTTATGCCTAATTATGAAGAATGGCAGAATTACAAGTGCTTAGAAGAATGACTCCAGTGATGGGTGAGCTGACTGGGACAGTAGTTTAATAGTGAATTTATAATATGGTGAAACCCACATATCAACACTGGCCAACACTAAGCTGGGCTATGATTTTGAAGGTATTAACGTTTACAGACAAGACAGCTAATTAGAGCCTAAAATGGATACCTGAAGCATGCTTGTGAGACCACCTCATCTTACGTGGGTGGTGCCTTAAACAGAGAACAGTGTTTCCATGCCTTGACTAAAGGTCAGTGAACTAGTAAGCAAGATGTTTAAGATAACAATGGACACCTTAGGATAAAAGTAATGCAAAATTTATAATCATAAGAGTTTTAAGAAGGTGTGATTTTCTATTTAATTACCAATTATGGAGTCAAATCAGAAGAGGAGTAAAATTTTTCAGAGGAAAGGTGCAAAAAGATTGCAAATATTCATTGAAGAGGGTCCCCTGTCCTATTTGGATCAGATGAATTCACTGCTATCTTGAAATCTAAGACAGGAGTAATATTAGAAAACTATGGACATCTCAGGCTTCTGTCAGCAGAATGTCTGGCTAATAAGGCAAACCGCAAACCACCTTTTCATTCTCCCTCTTTGCCATTATCCATCTAAACTATAAAGTTAATTTGGAAAGGAAAAAGTGTTGGAGACTATGAGGAAAACATTAGGTAACTCTCTTTAAAGCTATCATGGTTAAACGCTATTTAAAGAATTCAGAAGAGGTTTGGCATTTCTAGAAAAGCACTTCTCTTCCAGAATAGTAGCTGGAGAAAAATATGTCCAAGATGTTCTCCATCAGCTGCCAGGAATCTATTTAAATTGCAAATCTCACTAGGTCCAGTCTGCTCTTCAGCATCCATCAATGGCTTTTAATTGACCTCAGAATAGTGTTTGTACAGCTTAAAGTGGCCTTGAAACCTTTCCTGATCTGTTCCTAGTTTATGTCCCAAATCTCATTTCCCACTTGTCCTCAGTTCATATTTTAAGCTTTAGTAATACTGACTTGAAAGACTTTCCTTGCACTCATCTATATGAAAATGTGACTTATGCTGTCTTTGTACATTGAGCTTCCTTCTTGGACTGGTTAATTAACTCAAAACTAACCTATTCACTCTTCCAGGAAAACTTCCACAAGTGAACAGCCTGGGAAAAGTAATCCTCACTCCCGGATTTCAGTATCTCTACCTTAGCAGTTAATGCTTTATTCTAAAATTATGTTAGTGTGCCTGTCTTTCCCTCTGCATTGTATGATAAGAGTAGAACTGTGTTTTTCATCTTTGTATCCCTATCACTAAGATCAGTGATGGGCACATAGTAGGTCCTCAGGAAATATTCGTTTTTTTTTTTTTAGCTTTATTGAAGTATAACTAGCAAATAAAATTTTAAGATATTTAAAGTATACATGAGGGTGACTTGATATACCTGTACATCGTGAAAGGATTCCCGTCATATAGTTATTTAATACATCCATCACCTCACATGTTTATCTGTTTCTTTTTTGTTTTTGATGAGAACATTTAAATTCTACTCTTTTAAGCAGTTTCAGTTACATTATTCAGTGTTATGACTTGTAGTCACCATGTTGTAAATCAGATTATAAGACTTTATTCCTCTTAGAGCTGAAAGTTTGTCAACCTTTTATCAACCTCTCCTTGTATTTCCCACCTACCTAGTCCCTGGCAACCATTTTTCTACTCCCTGCTTCTATGAGTTTTAATTTTAATACATATTTTTAAGGTACTATGTATTATAAATCAAACCATGCAGTATTTGTCTTTCTCTGTTGGCTTATATCACTTAATATAATGCCCTCAACTTTCATCCATGTTGTTGTAAATGGAAGGATGAGAGCTTGTTTTCTTCTTCATGGCTGAAAAATGTTCCAGAGAGAGTGTGTGTGTATGCATGTTTGTGTATCATATCTTCTTTGTCTGTGCACCCATCAGCGGACACTTAGGTTGTTTCTCTATCTTGGTTATTGTAAATAATGCTGCTGTGAACATATGTGTGCAGAAATCTCTTTGATATCTTGTTTTCATTTATTTTAGACATACACCCAAAAGTGATTTGCTGGATAATAAGGTAGTTCTTTTTTTAATTTTTTGAAGGATCTCCATGCTATTTGCCACCATGGCTGTAACAATTTACATTCCCACTGATAGTGCACAAGGATCCCCTTTTTTCCACATCCTTATTCAAACTTGCCATCTCTTGTCTTTGTGATAGCCATTTTAACAAGTATAAGGTGATATCTCACTGTGGTTTTGATTTGCATTTCCCTGATGATTAATGATGTCAAGCCCATTTTCATGACCATTTAAATTCCTTCTTTAGAAAAATGTCTGTTTAGATCCTCTGACTTTTCAAAAATTAGATTAATGTTTTGGGGATTTGTTTTTATTTTCAGTACTGAGTTCTATGTTTCTTATATATTTTAGATATTAGCCCTTTATCAGATATGTGACTCGCAAACATCTTTTCCCATTCCATAGGTTGTCTTTTCACTTTATTAATGGTTTCCTTTGTTGTGAAGAAACTTTATAGCTTGATATATTCCTCCTTGTTCATTTTTGCTTTTGATGCCTTTTATTTTTTAGTCAAACTAATCATCATCAAGACCAATATCATGGAGCTAAAATGCTTTTTTAATTGAACTGAGCACCACTATATTATATATGGCTTTGACTGAAACCAAGGTGAGGGAGTTCAACTAGGGCCAATTATGTGAATTGCAGGCATGAAACATGGAGGAACTTTTCAGCTCTCAGAGTTTGTGGTGGTGACCCACTCCTTTTTTGACAATAATCATGTCCATACTTACTGCCTGCTCTCCTCTGGCTTCCCATCAATGCATGAGCATGCCTCAAAAACCCTTTAATCATTAGGCCAATAACTTTGTCCTTATTTTATACCGTGCACCTTTTTCCTCATTTTCCTTCATTCCATTTCTTGAACTTGACAATTTTGTTTTCCCAACAGGGCCTGTGCATGCAATCTCTCTGTCTGGGTTCCTCTTCATGTATCCAGGTCTCAATTCAGCAATGCCTCCTCCTAACAGAAGTGGTCTTACTCGCTGTATCCGAAGGAGCCAAACTCCCTGTTTCAATCATAATATCCTGTTCTGTCATGTTCATATTATTTGTACCATTTGAAAATTTCTCTTGTTTTATTATCTGTCTTCACTGCTAGATGTAAACTAGATGTAAGAGAACAGAGATCCTGTTCTTTCTCTGTCACTTAATCCAGTCCAAGCATTAGCAAGTGATCAGTAAATATGTGTAGACCTAATGGAATAAATGATATATTTCATTTACATATTGGGATTCTTATAAAAATTTTATGTAAAAGGGGTTTTGGATTAAAAATATGTGAGAAGATCATACCGCTTGGACTTTTGAATTCAAAGTATTTCTCTGTCTCTTCCTTCTTGCTTGCTTTCCTACTTTCTTTCCTTTTTAGTTTCAAATATTTATTAGATTTCTGCTACATGCCAAGTGCCAGTAACTAATACATCATTCTGTGTACTAATATATTTAAAATTTCTAATTTGTTCAGAATATTACATGTTATCTTGTTAGGCAACAAGTATAAATGATTTGTCCTTGTTATTGAAGTTCATAACATAGTGGCTCTACATACTTGTTTAAATGGTCCATGTATTTAAGGTTCATTTAGGAGAACAAAACACATACTATTTGAGACTCTGAAAAATTCCAACCAAGAAGAACAACAATAAATTCATTTATTTATCCATAAACTCACTAGTGCAGTCATGTGGTCTAAATGGAACTTTGCTTAGCAGCTGGTATTCCAAAAGTGAAAAGGCACAGCAGTGTAGAACCATGCATGTTCCTGGAACTACAGATATTCAGGGTTCTTGGAGAAAAAACAAAAAAGATGGAAGTATTAATAGAAATGGAAAGGAGGTGGTGGGAGGTAAGGTGGTACAGATAAGGATCAGATCACAAACTACATTTAATGACAGGTAATTGAGCTGAAATTTTATTCTGTAAGTGATGACTCTGAGTGCGTAGGCTACTGGAAAACCCAGTAGAGGGTTAGAGGGTAAACCCAAATACAGTACTTCAGCTGAAATAAATGAGGTGAGAATGGTGCAAAGTGTGTAGAGGAGTGTCTCTGTTGTGCTCTGCTAGTTGCTCAGTCGTGTCCGACTTCTGCCAGGCTCCTCCGTCCACGGGGATTCTCCAGGTAAGAATACTGGAGTGGGTTGCCATGCCCTCCCAACCCAGGGATCCAACCCAGGTCTCCTGCCTTGCAGGTGGATTCTTTTTACCGTCTGAGCCACCAGGGAAACCCATGAAGACTCGAGTGGGTAGCCTGTCCCTTCTACAGGGAATCTTCCCAACTTATTTTGAAAGGGGTTTCAATGGAAATTGAATGATGCAGTATGGGGTTGAAGGTCAAGAAGCAATCTATGATTATCCCNGTCTGAGCCACCAGGGAAACCCATGAAGACTCGAGTGGGTAGCCTGTCCCTTCTACAGGGAATCTTCCCAACTTATTTTGAAAGGGGTTTCAATGGAAATTGAATGATGCAGTATGGGGTTGAAGGTCAAGAAGCAATCTATGATTATCCCCTGGTTTTAGGCCTGGTGGTAACATTTTAAAAGATACTGGAAGGGGGTCAAGTTTGTTGGGGTTGATATAGCACTTTCTCTGCACTTGAACTTTATCATTTTTCTTTTTTTTTAATCTATAGGAGGTATAGTGAGAGGGTGAAAGAGAAGAAACTGATCCACCAGAATCTTCAGATTTTGAACCAAAGTATTTTTTCTTTGCCTGCTACTCACTGCCCACTCCTTCCCATCTGTGGCCCAATTCCTTAGTTTTCCTGCTTCTTTCCTGTACTTGGCAGGTGTGCATCCTAATGTCTGCCTATGCTCCTCTCCATTTTTCACTCCCCTGGCCAATCTTGTAAAGCACAACTTTGTAAACATTTTGTCTGTACCAGTGTCTTCCTCATTTAGTAGACTGGCAACTTCTTAAGGGCAGGGTTTATGCATACCATGAAGCACCTACCAAGTATTTAACAAAACTAGTATTTGATATACTAAATTCTTATTTAATGTTCCCAAGCCACAAAAAATAAAAATGAAACAGGGAGAAGGATTCTTCACCACTCTTAGTTCTTCCTTATTGTGCTTTATAAAATATATGATTTATAATCTATATGTAAATTGCATAAACCTAGTATAAGTGATTCAAAACTAAATATAATCTTGTTGCTAGTTCTTGAATATAAACAGACATCTATCCATATCAAGATAAATAATTTTCCATATGGTTTTCCTTCTCAAAGCATGCTTCTGCATAGTAAAGTATCAATCCTGCAGAAGCATTGGCAGTGTAGGGTGGGAGAAACAGACTGGGCCCTGGTATGGACTTGAGGGGTGCATCTTTTAACTGTCTTGTATGTATGAGAACATTTCTAAGAGTATCTCTAGATCCAAATTTCTCTGATGTATGTTTTTTTGAGACTGTATTTAAGATGTAAGCAATCTATTAGTTTATTATAGTCATCCCTTCTACCTCTTATTAATCCTGATGAGTCTCCTCTTGTCATGGCCTAACCCTATGGTGGAAAAATATCATCCCCTGATATTATGCTTCTATAGACATAAAAGAACAGCAATTATTATATGGAGAATTTAGGAAAAAACAGCTTACTAGAAGTGTCCAAAGATTAAAGCAGAATTTTTTTTGACAGAAATTGACCTTTACTCCATTCTTTGCTCATAGAAATGACTACACCATTGTATTTCATACTTTCATATCCTACTCAAAAATAAAAATAGCATCCATAAGAATACATATACTAAATTATCTAGAAACTTTCTACAGGATGCCACATATTTGCATAATTGTTTAATATTATTCTTTTTTTAGCTGGATTTTTTAAGCATCTGAAATATTTTTCTCTGTTTCTAAAATAAAATAAGAAGTGTTTCCTAGTTCTGTTGCTCAGTCAGATCTTACTCTTTGCGACCCCATGGACTGCAGCACACCAGGCTTCCCGTCCTTCACCAACTCCTGGAGTTTGCTCAAACTCAAGTCCATTGAATCAGTGATACCACTATTTCCTGGTAACACTGCAATAATTTCAACAATAACTGGCTCTGATTTTACACTGAGTTATTCTTTAGATTTCAACTGCCATAACATGTCTCAAACAGTTGGGAAAACAAACAAACAAAATGTCTTTAGCACTGTTTTGGTTGATGTTATAAAGAGAAGAAAATAATTATGAAAAATAGCAACATCTTATATTTTATAGTTTCACAGAGCCACTAAGATTCCAATATATAGATATATGCATATATATGTATATATATATTTGTATGGGTGTATGCACACACACATTCATACACATTTTTTTTCTTTAACAAAGAAATAGAAGTGTATACACCAAGTGGTTTGTAGCAATTTGTATAGTTAGAACATTTTCATTCCCTTTCACATTTTTGCTACTAATGCAATATTTCTCTTGGACATTATCATCAAATTGCATCAGTTCAGTTCAGTCGTGCAGTCGTGTCCGACCTTCGCGACCCCATGAATCGCAGCACACCAGGCCTCCCTGTTCATCACCAACTCCCAGAGTTCACTCAGACTCGCGTCCATCGAGTCAGTAACGCCATAAGTGCCACTTTTCAAGAACTTGACTCCAGACTGGAAACTGACTTACAACACTCATGCTTACCTCCACATGTCCCCAGGTTAAATCTGATTGAATAAGAATTGAAACTGGATGCCAGGTTGTGTTTACAGGAGCCACAGTCTCCCACAGCCTCTGATACATGGCTAAAGTGAGAATTCAGGCAAACATGGTTGTAGTGACACCATCACAACTAACAATTTTAGACCTGGAGGCAAGGAGTAGAAATCCTGCCCTTGAATATAAATATGGCATTCCCAGATAGGTGTTAGAAATGATGCCTGCATCTGGTAGCTTCTTATTTTAATGAACAGGTGCTAAAAATTATTTTTTAAGATTGTTTCTTTGAAATTTTAAATCCTTTAATATTTTCTATTTTATCTTGAGAAATGTAAAACACATGGAAAATTTGAAAGAATTTTATATATGCCCTAGATTCTAGGGCATGGATTCTACAATTAGCATTATATTATATTTATTTTGTGCATGGGTATCTATTTATTCTTGACTCAATTCATTGTCTTTTTTGGATACATAGTAAATTAGAAACATCAATAAACTTTATCTGTACATTTCAACATATATATCTTAACTAGAATTCAGGGTATTTTGATAATTCTTTTTTTCCCCTTTTATTTAATGTGGATTTGAGAAATAGATATTTTATGGATTAATCAAATCTTAAAATAATGAGACCTTAAACCCTACTTTGACAATAAGAACAATAGCCACCATCTACTGAGCTCTTAATTTGTGTGATAGACCCTGTTTTAAAGCTTTGTGTGTATTAACTCACTGAATTCTCACATCTCAGGAAGGTAGGCCCTATTATTATTCTCATTTTGCACAAAAGGGAATTAGAGCCTAAAATGGGTATTAATAAAGGCTTCATTTATTAAGGTCTCTGTGCAAATAAAATACACATTCAGCATTTTAGTTGTCTCTGTAATAGTGGTTATACAATATCAGTCTACCATTGTGGTCCTTGACTAAATTTTCATGGGTGTGGCAAAGTAAAACACATTTAAAAAGTAGTGAGTTTTTATAAACTTTATTTGAGTCACTTCATAGGATTCTCATTCTATAAGATTATACCTCATAATTGTTTGATGTCAAGTGAAATTGCTTTTATTAAATTATAATAACAATAGATGGCAGGTATATTTTGTATGGTTGATTGTTTTTATTTAGTTGCTTTATTGCTCTTACTGGAAAGAAAACATCAGTTTTATTTTATTTGAAGATCTTTTGATTCGTAAAATCCCCAAATCTCATAATCCTTAGTGTTTAGCACTAAATTAAGATATATATAAATTTTAGATTTAAGAAAATTAACAAAATTATGATTATCAGAAACAAGGTTACTATGAATGATTAATCTTGTTTGAATAGCATAGGTTTCTTTTGAATGATTGGAAAAATGATCCCACCATACCTTTTTATAATCTCCCAGGGCACAAGTCAAATGATCTGTAAGGTTTTGGTTCTGACACTTGATTCTTTTATATGCAAGGGACTATTTTTTTGAAGAGTGTAAGATAGAGAAGCTGCACATACATTTTTAAATGACAAGGAAGATAGGGATGTCAGTATCATTTAAAAAATAATTTAAAAACCTAACACTTTGTTGTTATCTGTAAGTCTGATCAAGAGTTGCTAGCCTCTGCAGGTTCAGGCTTCAGTCCCTCTGGGGTAATCTTGTTGTCTTTGACTCCATTTGATTCTGTCTGCTTTTAATGTGACTTTGACTCTGACTTGTACCTTTCAAAAGTAATATTTGATGTAAAAAAAAAACTGATTTATATGACTATTTGGGTAAGTAGATATGGGAAGGAGAGAGGAACAAAGTACCGGAGACATCAGAACTTACATAATAATTTTTGTACCTGTCCCACATTCAAAAGAAAATTAATGCACATGTGTATAAATGAAAGCCTTTCTTCTTGGCGATTTTTCCATTATCTATAATTTGTCTCTAAATTGAAAGAATGATACCTTGAGCAGAAATCAAGTTAAAACAGCCTGACAAATAATTGTCCTTAAACCTGACTGATTCCTCATTGAATTTCCTGAATTTAGATATTTAACTTTTGTTGGCACAAGGAAGCAGGCTTTACTTAACAGCCCATTTGCATTTACAATTACTTAAATTTCAATGGAAATATTCCAAAAATCCTTATCTCTTGAAAAGCTCAATCATGCTGATAAACTAAAAACTAAACATACAAATAAAGAAGCAAACTATATTTGCCAACAGTGCTGCTATATAAAATATTTGACATATTTTCTTACACTGTTTGATATTTTCATTGACACAGTTTCTCAACTAGCAAACAAGAACGAATTGAAACTCTCAGATTAGATCAGTAGTTGGTTCAGTTTCTTTTCCTAAATTAAAATCACATTATTTATAATGCAGCCTGTACTGTCTTCATGATAAAAAATATTTTATTTAGAAATACTTTCTAAAAATTGTTTAATTACCATATTCATGAGTAGTATATATTTTAAGTGATACTTTTGTTACTCTAATTATGAAAGTACTGTATAGATTAATCGTTAGTTCAATAATAACAATCTTAAAATAAGTCAATTCAGCCTGTTTATTTTAACATTAATGACAGCTGTTATGTATCATCTTATATGTTCTACCTGTCATATGAGTATTTTAAAAGGCCAGGGACCAATCTCATTTGATAAAGGTAGGCACAGTCTAGGAAGTCAATCTAGACTGGGTGCAGGAAAAGGGTACCATGGGCCAGGTTCATTGAAGTGGGGAATGTTGGATTCAGTGAGTTAGGCTTGGGGTACATGGATCCTTCAGCAGGATAAGATGGACTAGTTTGTTCCATCAACCATCATTATCGGGGGCAAACCAGGAGGTAAAAACCAGAATGCAAAGGCAACTCATGCTGGAACAAAGTGGCTGGTGGAAATATCAGAGCAGGGCCTCAGCAGCCAAAGACTGTCAGGCTGGAAGAAAGAAAAGCGGTGATTGTAGAAATGCAAGAGCAAAAATCAAGAAGAGTAAGCTGAAGCACGTGGGGCCAAGAGTGCCAGACAGAATTTGACCTGGCTCTCAGATGCTGTTCCAGATGTCTCTTATTTTAGGTGGTTTTGTTTGCAATCTACAGCTGGTTTCTAATATCGTCATCTGATATATTCTCTTTTTGATTCCTCAATAGTTCTTCAATTACATTTTTCATTTTTGAGCATGAGTTTAAACTAGACACTATACTCGATACTGTGAGCAAGCGTGTGTGCTCAGTTGTTTCTGACTCTTAGCGGCCCCATGGACTGTAGTCTGCCAGACTCCTCTGTTCATGGGATTTCCCAGGCAAGAACAGTGGAGAGGGTTGCCATTTCCTCCTCCAGGGGAATCTTATTGACCCAGGGATCAAACACATGTCCCCTGCATTGGCAGGCAGATTCTTTAGCATTGGTGCCTCCTGGGGAGTCCATGTTACTTTAAACAAAACAAAACAAAACAAAACAAAACCCAAGGAATGAGAAGTAAGTAATAACCATCCAAGACAGCAAATTACTATTTGGAATTTGGCTAGTGAAGCATGAGACAGAGAAGATTCAGGGGATGCCCAGGGATCCTGCAAAAGGTTGTGTAGTTCCTGTTGGGTAGAGGGTTAACAAAAAGAAATAAAGGATAGGAAGGAGAAAAAAACCTACTTCCAAGATTTTTACTTGGGCAGAGGGTGAAATGATAGTTCTAGTCAGGAATATGGGGGCGTTTATTTTGTATACTTACTTAAGGTCACTGTGATACTGTGCTGACTCCAGATTTTTTTTTTTTTTTTAAGTGCATGTTCCCATGGAACTGAAGCTCAGGGGAAAAAAACTTTGCACTGGAGATTCTGATGAGCATATATTCATTCATTAAGCAATATTTCTAAACACCTTCTGTGTATCTGGTGTGCTGCAAAATCTGGTGTGAGCAAAGTATGTTGGAGCTAATCCAAAGTCTAGTTTTTGGGTGAGTGTCATACAGATTCAGTGAAGCCAGATAGTGAAGACCAGGGACCTTCTTTAAGTCAGATTTCCTGCAATTAGGTCCCCACTTCAGCCTATTATTTAATCTTATTGTCCAGTTTCCTATCCTCTAAAATAGATACAGGGACTTCTCTAGTGGTCCAGTGACTAAGACTTCCTGCTCCCAATACAGGAGTTCAATCCCTGGTGAAGGAACTAGATCCCACATGCTGCCTGTAAGATCCAGTGTAGTCAAATAAATAAATAAAAAAAAAAAAACTACACATAATGATAAAAGTATCTTTATCTGTAGTTTTGCAGTGAGTTAATATATGTAAAGCTTCTAGAAAAGTGTCTGACACATGGTAGCTTTTTAATGACTAGTTTGGAAAGGCAAGAAGGCAACCTAGCAAGGGTATTATTGAAGTAAGAGTCGATTGGTTTATGCCAGAAAGTAACAATTAAGAAGTAGAGGGGGACATACAGAGTTTCAGGGAATAGTCTCTTCTCCACAAGACATGGCCTCCTCCTCATTATCCTCTGGAATCCCTAGTTCCCAGGCTGCTGTCCTGTGGCATCTCAGAATTACATAGGATAGTAATATTGTTTCCTGAGATGCCAGTCATCCATGTATTAAAACACATGCTATTCACTGATAAGATTCAGTATTTAAATCACATAATAAAAATATGTATATATGCATAATTTTTGTATCTCAATCTAACAAAGGAATTATATTTAATCCACCTGGGCTCCCCAAGTGGCTCAGTGGTGAAGAATCCACCCTGCTAAAGCAGGAGATGTGGGTTTGATCCCTGGATCAGGAAGATCCCCTGGAGGAGGAAATGGCAACCCACTCCAGTATTCTTGTCTGAAGAAGCCCATGTACAGAGGAGGATGACAGGCCCACAGTCCATGCGGTGCAGAGTCAGACATAACTGAGCATGCATGCGTGCATTATTAAGTCAGTTAACAACTCCTTACTTTTCCTTGTCTTATGTGAATCCATGCTTATTTCAAAGTCAACATCAAAGGGAAGCTATAAATGATGGATTTGAACAGGAAGGGTGCTTCTAATACCAGTCCGGGTGTGATTCAGTGAAAACAGCAGGAGATCCAGCAGATTGTTGGCTCCAACTTTTTCAAGTTCAGGAAGGGGAAACACTAATTAGAAAATATTTTTTACCTAAAAAAAAAAATCTCTGCTATACCTATCTGCACTATTTCCTCTGGATTATGAATTATTTCAGCATCTATTTTCATTTACAGAAAAGAGAGAAACTGGGACTTGGATTATAAGAAAACCTTGGTGAAAGGATGAAATTCTCAACCTGTTGGCATAGCAAGATGGACTGAACAGTTGTCGGATGTCAGATACCATATGAAGTACTATATGTCATTTATTCCTCATAATAATTCTATATGACAGATAGGATTTTTATTTTCAAATTCAGGAAAGTGAGAAATAAGGTAGTTGCCTAATGGAAGAAGTCAAGGTATGAATCTAGCTATACTTGAAATACTTTTCATTTTGGCTTATGAGTATTGTATTCATTCATTTCTGCCATGTTTACTGAGCACTTAATACATGCCGGGAAATTATGAGTAACAATATCTCTATTCATATGAAATAGTGTTTTATTTTTGTTAATCTATGCTGAACAACAAGATCTCCAAAAATCTTGGAAAGGGATTTATGATGCAAAAGTAGCTATTATTGCCCCTATGGAATAGACTCTTTATACTCGACGGACTTAAAAAAAAAAGCAGTAATAAAATTAAGTACCTACTAAGTGTTTGGCACATGCTAGAAGATTTAAGCTTTATAATAAACATTAAAGAAGGCATTCTATTTGCAAGAGAAACTGACATTCAAAGAAGTTAAATAACTTACAGAGCTAATGAGTAGTGAAGACACAATTGCCCATTATGTCCAATGGAAGGTTTGTCTCAGAAAATGGCTCTGGACTCAAATAAAGGATGATATGCAGCAAACTCTAAATCCAGTAGTTCTTCTCAGTGTATGTTGCCCTGTTGAAGTTTTTAAGAGATTGCTGTAGTAATGAGACTTGTTCAGTATTATTGAAGTTATCATTCCCAAGTTTATGTGTCCATCTCTAGGCTCGATATCAGCAAATGACACCATTTAATCCAAGCAACCACACAGGCTGTCTCACTAGATGAGATCTGGTCACAAGACAAATCCATGTCTAGTCAGGGTTTGGTGCTTTCTTCAATGTATCACATGAAACTAAGGGTTATCCCCAAGAGCTGGGGAGAAAGCAGTTCCTTAACAGTATCTAATGGGGATCTTTCGAGCAAGGTTGAAGAAAGTCTTTCTGGAGGTGTCTTCCCAATAGACAAAATCTCCAGGTTGCCAGATGTGATGCTTAAGGTCTTTGTGTTGTGAGAGTGCACTGTGCAAACGTTGCTCTACCAAAACCTGATTATTTTTAATAAAAGCTGTTAAGCATTCAAAATATGAGTATCATTCCCTTTATAAATCGTGGGTCAAAAAATGCAGGGATCGGCAGGGGAGGCCGTGGCGGCGAAAACGGCGGACGGGAAGGCGGGAGAGGAGAAGCCTGAGAAGCCGCAGCGAGCTGGAGCTGTGGGAGGATCTGAAGAAGCAGCAGAAAAACCTGTGAAAACTAAGACTGTTTCTTCCAGTAATGGAGGGGAAAATTCCAGTCGCAGCGCAGACCTCCCAACAAACCCTACACAGATCTCCAAGTCTGGATTTGTCATAGGTAGTCAGACGACAAAGAAAGCCTCAGTCATATCCATCAAACTTGGCTCAAGTAAGCCTAAAGAACCAGTTCCAACTCTTGCTCCAAAAACCCTTTCNAAATTAGGAGAAATGGAAAGTTCAAAGTATAGTGACGTTTCATTGGCTGAGTTTTGACAGCCTCTCATTGGCTGATCTTTTGCCAAGATAAAGCCTTTCTTGTTGGGCTTTGCTCTTGTCATAGGGTATGAGAGCTCCCCCTTCTGTCAGTCTATTTAAATTGATGTTTCTATTTGTTATTAATAATTTTTATAAGCCCATGAAGCTGTATCAGTGTTTAACACAAGATAAAATTATATGTGTCTATCATCTGATCCAACAGGGAAACCCATATAAATATGTATACATGCATATACATGTATATATAGGTGTATTTTAACAGAAACAATGCTCTGTTTACCATCATTTCCCTCCATTAAAAATGCAGTTCATGTTCACTTTGTGATTTAGTGTTCCATTCATGGGTAACTGCACATTGACTTATTTAATTCAGTGCCCTTCAGGCTCTCTTAACAGGAAGAGATTTTTTTCCTTCCAGACGATCACAAACTAATATTTTTGTGAAATAGAAAAACACATTTGAATATCTTAGTCATGTCAAATTGTTATAAAAGTATCTAAACACTTATTCATTCTTTCTCAACTTATCTCAGTGGTGATTGGAACACATAGTTTGTATTCTGTACCACACTTTGTGTAGCACTGATCTAGGAATATCCCACAGTTGTATTTTAATTGTGAAGATGATTATTTTATGTCAGTCCCCAGTAAGGAACTGATTAGAATACTTCAGTTTTTTAATTCACTTATGAATAATAAAGGAAAATATAGCTGTCATGTCTCTTTTACGTTTATATCCTATGAAATTTAAACGATTTAAAAATTGTTTTCTGCCTGTTATACTTTCATTACATATTGTCCTTAATAAAATAATTTGTGTCCCATTTAATGCTTTTTGTCTTGTAAACTCTCTTGCCTGGGGCTGAAATAATAATCAACATCTGCTTTAAACTTCTCAAAGACTTGCATCGCCTTGCTTCCCCTTGGATGGGGTGTGTGCTAAATCACTTCAGTCGTATCTGACTCTGGGACACTATGGACTGTAACCCGCCAGGTTCCTTTGTCCATGGGATTATCCAGCTAAGAATACTGGAGTGGGTTGCCATTTGAATGGGGTAGTAAAGAATAAATAGAATTTGGTTAATCTCTACATCAAAGTCGTATATATGAGATCTAGAAATGGTTTTTTTTTTTCTGCCACTTGTATTAAAATAGCAGGTGAAGAGTAAGCTGTATAAACACACATAAGAGCTTTTAATTTGCTTTTATTAATTGTTCATGTAAACTTAGATTGAACTTCCCTTGATCAAAAAACATGCAAGGAGTTTTAAAACCTTCTCTTTTTCATGACCATCACTGATTGAATTCTCAAGATAGTACTAGCTGAGAAGAAAAGGCAACTTTGATGCCAGCAAATATAATTAATGTCTAAAAACTTAACTCTATTAGTCCATCATCTAATATAATAATTATATCACATAGTATTCCTATTTCTTGATTATGTATGGTGATATTAATAAAAGAGAGCTTTAATAGAAGCAAAGAGATGCATTTCATTTTTTTACTATCAATCTCTGTTAAAATGTTTAACAAATTTGAAAGGGGTAAGTTATTTTAGTTTGTGTCTGCCTCTTTCCTTGTAAGTCTAATATTAGAAAGTGTTAAAGAGCAGTAAATTAGACCATTCTGGAAGGTGAAGAGAAAGCCATCAACCCCCACACTCCACACATTTCCTGAATAATAAAGAAATAGGTAAATAAAATTCAATTGCTAAAGCACTCCTATAGCCACTCACTTCTAAGAAACTCTACAGTATCAGAGTAACACTGGACACATTTTACAGCATTGATTTTATAAACTCACACATGAAAAGTTCAAAATTTTTCTGTCTCAATGCCTGAAGCTTGGTTAAAACCTCCTGCTTCAGTATGCTAAACTGGGGAATTCTTTGGTACAGAAAATTAAACACAGGATAAAAAGCAATATGTCCATGGAAAGCTGCTTTTGGAGAATACTAAACATGAGACATCAAAAGAGGCAACAGCACTCTGGATAAATCAGAGGTGTTAAGCAATTTAAGGAAGCCTCCTTGAAAAACCTAGGCTCCCTTACATTTTATGATGTCTATAAGAAAGCTATAATTAGAGTATATGTCTTGGATTTTAGGAAAGGTAGAGAAAACAAAAAAACTACAAATACATATAATTAAGCATAAAAAAATATGAAAAATATCTAAAGTTTTTCCTTCCTTAGTTTATACATATGTAGTTCAGATGACCTTATAAAAGGTAATCAGAATGTTTCCTTGTTTTCAAGAATAAAACTGACCCCAAAAGTTTGCTTCTGTTCATTCATATTCATAAAGTGATGTGTTTGTGCACTATAAGTCTGTTCAGGATACATTTAAGAAACTAGATGTGTTTATGTTCTAATAGAAAACGCCCTGACATTTCTTAGAGTTGACTTTACCACTTACTAATGGTGGGACCCTGGAGAACAGCACTAGGAGGAATCTAAGCTCCTTACTTTTTAGCTAACTTCCTGTTTCTTCTGTAAAACATTGTCTCTCTTCTGCCATTCCTGTTCTACTCTTATCTCACAGCTGCTGCCACCTTCTGCCCTGCAATTTTTTGAATTTTTTGAAGTATCGTTGATTTACAATATCATGTTTGTTTCAGGCATATAGTAAAATGACTCAGTCATATGTGTGTTTTTCTTTTTCAAAAATTTTTTTTCCATTACAGGTTATTATACGATGCTGAATATAGTTCCTTGTGCTGTAGAGTAGGTCCTTGTTGTTTAGCTATAGTATTTATAGTAGTGTGTTTGTATTAATCTCATACTCCTAATTTATCCCTCCCTTTTTGGTAACTATAAATTTGTTTTCTATGTCTGTGAGTCCATTTTTGTTTTGTAAATTCATTTGTATTATTTTTAGACTCCACGTATAATAGATATCATATAATATTTGTCTTTCTCTGACTTATTCAGTGTTATAATCTCTAGGTTCATTCATGTTATGGAAAATGGCAATATTTCATTCTTTTTACATTCTGTGTGTGTGTGTGTACACACCACATCTTTATCCATTCATCTGTTTATTGACATTAGGTGCTTCCATGCCTTGGCTATTGTGAATAGTGCTGTTGTGAACATTGGGGTCCATGTATCTTTTCAATTTAGAGTTTTCATCACTTCTGGATATATGTCCAGGAGTAGGATTGTTGGATGATATGTTAGTCCTATTTTTAGAGCTATTTTCACATGTGAGTGCTCAGTCCTGTCCAACTCTTTGTGACCCTAGGAACTGTAGCCCATCAGACTGCTCTGTCCATGGCGATTCTCCAGGCAAGAATACTTGAGCCAGTTGCCATGCCCTCCTCCAGAGGATCTTCCCCACCCAGGGATTGAACTGAACCAGTGTCCCCTGCGTCTCCTGCAATGGCAGGCAGATTCTTTACCCATGACCCACCTGGGGAGCCCAGTTAGTTTTTCAAGGAACCTCTAGACTATTTTCCATAGTGGCTGCACCAATCTCTTGCATTTTTTTTTTTTTAATCTTCCTTCCTTTTTACATCCAAGGTCTCTGTAGCTACCACTGAAACTTCACCTGTGCGCCAGGGAGGGATTAGCTGGGAAGGGGAAGGAAAGAGAGGAATAGGTAAGACAGCCCAGAGAGTGAAAGCACCCCACCTTGTCTGCCTCTCTGAGCCCTNTCTTCCATTTTTTTTTTTTAATCTTCCTTCCTTTTTACATCCAAGGTCTCTGTAGCTACCACTGAAACTTCACCTGTGCGCCAGGGAGGGATTAGCTGGGAAGGGGAAGGAAAGAGAGGAATAGGTAAGACAGCCCAGAGAGTGAAAGCACCCCACCTTGTCTGCCTCTCTGAGCCCTGCCCACAATTTTCTTAACCAATGGAATCAAGAATAGAATAAAGAAATTAAAATATTTTCTCATCTAAACACAAACCAGCAGTCATGATGGCTTAATCTAGTGAGGAAGATAAAGCGAAACATTTTTTATTTCTTTCTAATTGGTTCATGTACTTCATAGAACGAGAGGGACCAATAAATCGCAGGAGGTCTTAACACAGATGATAGTCACGGGGTTCGTATTTCTTTCAGAGGCCTTTGAAAGTCGTGAGACCTAAATGACATTACATAAAACTAAACTTTGAAGTAACTGTTAAAGCTATTTATACACACTAGACAATTTTCTCAAGATTTATTCTTTCTGTCTCTCAGATTCTCACTAGAGTTCCATCATCAAGTTTTAATTCACACATGGGGATAAGTCTCCAACCACTCCAAACATTTTTAAAATCTGTAAATTAAAGACATTTGAAAGGAGCCCACACGATCTCATCTGGACTGTCGCTTGATCTTGTTTGATATTCGTCAGTGTTCCTTTTATACTGGGTCAATGGCAGAAGGGCTGTAACTGATCCCATCATTTCAGCTCTGGAAACGTGAGGCACTTTGCCTTGGGTTCAGTTCTATTCTGTTGTGCAACTACCATTTGTCAGGAGGTAAAAACTTTTCCCATTCCCCAGAAGGCTGTACCTTCTGTGAATAGTTGCTTTAGACAAGCAGTCATTGTTCAGATGGTTTGATTCCTCACTGAGCAAAAGCTACTGGCATTATAAAGATGCCAGTTTAAATTTTTTTTAAGCTTGAATTTTTAAAAGCTAGAAAGGAACCCTCACTGTTGAGGCAGTCATGAAAGAAAACCTCTTTTCACAACCCCTAGAACAAGTGGATGAAGAGAGTAAGAGTAAAAGTGCAAAGACTGGGAAACTGGCTTTTTTCCAAGAAACAGAAAAAGCCACAGTTAGAAAAAGTAATTGAACACTTTGGAAATCTCTTTGAAGACCTAATGCAGTGGAACTTTTTTAAATGAATAAAAGCTAAATGCATAATAATTCCATGTAAGAAAATATAAATGAATGTTTGAAGTTCTAAGTAATGAATTTATAAATGTTTAATGTAGTGAGACCAAGCAGTAGCCCCCTTTGTTAATGTGTGTTTTAACATTAGCAATGTTGTTACTTGGAGAAGACCAATGCAAAACCTGGCAGTTTTACTGCTTGATACTTTGTATGTTGAATGCATTGTCTGGCTCATGGTAATGGTATTTTCTGTATTGATCATCCTCACTCAGTGGAATTTTGTGCTCTTACAAACTGAATTTTGAAATCCCGAAAAAAGATAATTAGACTAACTATGACAATACTCTGGACTAATGACACCTTAAACAGTCGTATACATCAGAATATATATAAACTGTACAGGCAGTTGCATTCATACAGAAATATAGAAATAGATTTTAGCCCTGTTAATAGAACACATTGCACGATTTTAACACCTTATTACATGTGGTATTTTATGGAAATCATTGGTATTTGCAGTTGATATAAAAACAAATGTGAGTAGAGGACAGTGGAGGCTGAGATCTAAAATGGAAAATGCCTCAAGAGTGTTTCTCATGTTGAAAGAAAATGTGTTTTCTGCTAAAAGTAATAGATGTTACCTATTTAGTAGATGATATCAGGTGCTGGCAATCTTCCCAAAATATCCTCAGGGTTCCTTTGTGCCAGCTTTCTTAAGATTCATTTCTCCATTGCGATCTGAAGTGACTCTATCTACAGGAAGTCAGAGAACAGGGTTAGGCCCACCATCAGCAGACATGGACACCGGCATGCATGCATATCAGCAGGTTAATATAATTCTTCTTTCGAGCAATGATTTCACTCCAGACCATGGAGATAATGCAGAGGAATAATGACTGCCTAACACACAGGGGATGGGCTTCTCTGGTGACTCAGTGGTAAAGACTCTGCCTGCCAATGCAGGAGACTTGGGTTTGGTCCCTGGGTTGGGAAGATCCCCTGGAGAAGGAAATGGCAACCCACTCTAGGATTCTTGCCTGGGAAGTCCTATGAACAGAGGAGCCTGGCGGGCTATAGGTCATGGGATTGCAAAGAGTCAGACATGACTTAGCAGCACAACAACAAAGCACACAGGGATCTAGAAAGAAGGGGGAACTCTGATATGGTGCAGTGTGACAGGATCCTGAGTCAGAAAATAACCTTTAGATTAGAAGGGATTTAAAAATCAGCTGTTCATCTTTACCTCATTCATCGTGTTGAAGCCCAGTTCTGACTCATGTTACCTTGGAAGACCACTACTTTCTAGTTCTTGTTTTGACTAGTTTCTGGAATGATTTCTTAGCCTGTCCTACAATGTCGCCTCTGAGCGGGGAAAAAAAAAAAAAGTTACATCTTTTTTTTTCCCCTGATGTGTGAAAATAAAGCAAGGAGACTGACTTTGTGAGTCATATCCGATCTCTAAAAGTAGTTCCCTAAATGGAGTTGCCAAAATATTCCACAGCATGGCAGCATGCTTGGAATAGGCTTATTGAGGTGAATATTGCAAATGGTATCTTTACATTTTTGTGTCTCTGGAATCACATCCTGAAACTTTAGTAATTTTAAGAATAAAAGAAACACATGAAAACACACTGCTTATTGTTTGCATTGAGCAATAGCATAATTTCTTTATTAGATCTAATTTTGTGAAAGCAGAATCTGACAAAATTTCATCTTGCTCTCATTCAGTTATCTACACACAAAGAGCGATCCTGATTTGAATTAAAACTTTCTGTTTGTCAAATTGAACAAATGCAAAATCACCTATGGGGGTACTTCCCTTGGAAATAAACTCTTTAATTCAATAACTATCTAATCCCAGAATATTCCACAGAATATGGATACCCAGTTAAATTCATTTCAAGTACCAAGTAATATTACAGCAATAACATTTACATACNCTATGGGGGTACTTCCCTTGGAAATAAACTCTTTAATTCAATAACTATCTAATCCCAGAATATTCCACAGAATATGGATACCCAGTTAAATTCATTTCAAGTACCAAGTAATATTACAGCAATAACATTTACATACTAATTTAGATTTAATGACACAACATAAAACATAGAACCATTGAAAACACAAAGGTTATTCTGAATTGTTTAGGGCTTCTGACATCATTAACATATTAATAGAATATTTAAAATAAGTAAACCCTTATCTTCTTATTTTTATTTAAGGTTATCTGGAACTTGCAGTACACTTGCCATCTGCAGAGACATTACTAGCTGGGCATCCACATCACAGAACTCAATTAATTAAAAAGACCTTTTATAACATTGAGACTAGGTATTTGAAGACAGTAAATGTGTTGTCATTTTGTTTTGTTTCACTTTGTTTTTATTTTATTTTATTTTTTTAATTTGACTTTACAGTACTGTGTTGGCTTTGCCATACATCGACATGAATCCACCACAGGTGTACACAAGCTCCCAATCCTGAATCCCCCNAACGCAGAATGGAAGGCGCTTTTGTCAGCGCCCCCCGCGGGCTGCTGTGGGGTGTCTTCAGTTGGGGGGCTGGGCAAGAGGCAGGCGGGTCTTCCGCCAGCCTAGGCTCTCGCCCCAGCTGTAGGGGGACAGACACGCCAAGGCCCCCTCGCGCACGGTGCCAAGGGCTGGGGCACGGGACAGCTGGCCGGGAGGACTGGCCTCTTCTCCGGGCGCTGACAGTGAGGCAGGAGAGCCTCAGGGCCCCTCTCCATCGGCAGAGGGGGGAAGCGTGCAGGTGGCCCAGTGGACCTCCAGACTGGGCAGCTTATGATGCCCAAGGACCTCAGGAAGCAAGATGGGAAGTGCCAGCCATCTCTCTGTGGTGACTCAGGAGCCGAGAGGCAAGGCTGGAGAGCATGGTGGGGAGGGCCTCCCCCCACAACCGCAGCCCCTCCTCTCTGCTCTGTGGCCCCTCGGTGGAGGCTCGGGGCTCTTTGGGTCTGTGTACAGACGCCACTGCCCAAGATTTTACAGATGGGGAAACTGAGGTCCGGAGGGGTGTCAGACACCAAACCACGGAGGGATCTGATGCCCCTGTGGCCTGCGCCCACCCCCTGCATGCCGTGGGGCCCTCTGGGGNCCCCATGTATCCTGCTTTGTAGTGTAATAGAAAGAATATGGATTTGAAAATTGTGAGCCTGATTTCTTCTGACTGTAAACACACCCACTGTATAAACATAAGCAGATTAGTTAATCTCTCCGAGCTTCCATTTATTAGTCTATAAAGTGGAGATAATGTAACCGATGACTGTTTTCAAGACTATATGTGCTGATTCTCCTTATTTTTTAATGGCTTGCCCTGTTCATGCATTCATTCAACAAATATTTATGAAGTACCTGCTATGGGGTCAAGCATAGTTACAGAAGAATAAATCAGTGAACAAAACAAAACAAAAAAACCCACCTGCTGTCACAGAATTTACATTCTAGTCGTAAGTAAAGCGTAGACTGTTGGGAGGAAGAACATGCCATGGACACAAGCCACCTAGGGAAAGGGGTTGAGAGAGCAGGGATTGGGATGCAGCTTTAAGTGGGATGGTCAAGGAAGGCCTTGCTGGGAAGGTGACATACGGACAAAACTCGAAGAAGGTGAGAGAGTGAGACACAGACCTATTTGGGAGGCTAATACTGAAAGTGGAAGAAGCCACTGGAGTGGAAGTCTGGGGTGCTCCAGAGACTAGTGGAGCTGGAGTGAAAGGAACCAGAAAGGTATGGGGGTGGCCGTGCTGCCAGGGCGGGTGGTGGTTAAGAAGGAACTTGGCTTGACTCTGTTGAAGTGGAATGTCTTGGAAAGAATTTCAAAAGAGAAGTGGCAGGATTAGATTTGTCTTTTAATTTTTTAAAAATAGGATGACACTGGCTGCTGTTTTGAGAAGTTCCTCCATGAGCAGGTGCTGAAGCAGAGAGATTAGACAGGAGGCTATTGTAGGAATTCAGGTGAGAGCCAATGATTTCTTTGATTGAGATGATGACATTGGAGATGATGAGTAGTGGCAAGTTCCTTTCAAATTTGCTGCTAGTTTGAACGTGGGTTTGAGAGAGAGCAGTCAAGAAAGGCTCCAAGAGAGGGAGAGGGTGGGATGATTTGGGAGAATGGCATTGAAACATGTATAATATCATATAAGAAACTAATNAACTCACTGGAAAAGACTCAAAAAGAGACAATGAGATGATTTGAATGTTTGAACCAGCAAACTCTTGGCTACATTCTCAGAGGTACCACCTATGTGGATCCATTTATAACATACTCACACAATTGCTGCCAACTGGGACTCAAAATCCAGAAATATTGGCATCTCACTTTTTGCTTAGCTCAGGTTAACCACTGATGGAGAAGTTGCTTATCCATACCAACTGTCTATGCTAGGAAACTCATCCTTCATCTCCCTGTTAACATGATTATCACAGTGTTTACCTATAGTTGCGTAGTTCTCTGGGAAACAAGTTATCTGTGAATGGACTATTGCAGTCAGGCCTGTCTGATAGGAATGTGTGCTGAATGGAGGTCACAGGGAGCATAGTACAGGATCATGTGGAAAGTGATGTTGTGATCATGCCATTTAGGCAATACATGAATAGGATATGACTAACAGATAAGTGCATGGTAAGGACAGTAATGAAAAACTGAGGGCTGAGGGCATTGTTACAACCAGTTGCTCTTAACAGAGTCTACTCATTCCCTATGATAGAAGTTGGCACTGATCTCAACTTTAAGTCATCTTTCTTTGGTGACAACAGCACACATTAATCTACATTCCCCAAATAAATAAATAAATAAATATATATGTATATAGTTCTAATATATAGTTGTTCTTCATTGTAGTCAGGGAATTGGGGCCAGAACCCCTGGAGAGTACCAGAATTCATTGATGTTCAAGTCCCTTATACAAGGACCCCACCTCCATATCCCCAGGTTCTGCATCTGTAGAATTTGGTTGATGGTTGATTGAATCCAAAGATGCAGAACCGATGGATACGGAGGGCCAACTGTATAACAATATCTGGGTCTTGAATCAATATTTTTCTCTATGATGCTCTTGGCTTGTTTGAGACCACGGTCCTACCAAACCATTCTTCATATTTAGCTTTCACCTGTGTGTACATGTGCAATCCCATTACTGATAAATCTAGTGTTTCAATCAAAGCACTGAGGAAGATGATATTATATTTATGAAGAGACATGATACAGAACACTATTTATTAAAATATGTTATTAGATTGGTTACATCAGAATCCTCTAGATATCAGAATCTCCTAGACTGTGAAAATGTAGATTCCTTGGCCTCACCCCGAATTCGTAGTAGAGATCAAGAAATCTGTATTTTTAGCGAGCAGGCTTGTGACTTCTAAGAACAATGATAAGTAGAAAGAACACTGAGTTAAATATTTCTGGAAGAGTCGTTTATTTTACATGAAATGAAGGCTTTTCCTTTCTTTCTAAGTAGACCTGACATGTTATAAAAATGTTCTGGGCTTTAGTTTCTTCTTCTATAAAACAGAACAATTAAATCGGATGGTCATGGAAGCTAGTTCAGGTCTTATCAGTATAATTGATTGTCCAGTTGTTCAGTTTAAATGTTTTAAAAGGAACTATCCAGGCAAACAATACCCTCTTAGAGGATTTGTCCTGCAATTCTGCTGTTTCTAGTGTGCTCTAGTAAGCCTCCTATAGCCACAAGATCAGTAACATTTAGGAAAGAAAAGAATATATATATCTGGGGAGGAGAATGCTGATGGTTACAAATTCCTGGCAACTTGCTCAGTTTTCTAAGGAACTGGCAATGTGGCTACTCCATCTAATACAATGGGGTGTGATCAGTATGGTAATGAGCTAAATACTGCTGTGTCTCCTTGAGCTGCCAGTCTATGAACTTTCTGAGGAATTTATATGGAGTTTAAAGAAGTTTGAATTTTTAAAAATGTCAGCATCGCTTTGCTTTCAGTAAAATTTTCCCTCTAGAGGTTATGTGCATAAAAAGCCACAAAGCTGCTTCTAAGCCTATTATTTTTTTAATTTTAGTTATAAGTCATATGCTTAAAATACTTCATTTGAAAGTTTTGACCTATATGTCATAAAGTACAAAACTGAGAGAAAGTCAGTAAGAAGACTTAACAATTATGAGCTGCAAGATAACAGAAAGAAATAGATCGTTGTCACAAGATAATGGCCACTGACTATGAGATAAGTGTCAAGGCAAAGTCATGGCAAAGTCTGGCCATTTATCAAACATAAACATTGAAGAAAAGTAGGATACATTTATCAAGCAACTGTTCTAATCCAAAAATTTTATTTTTCTCTCCTAGCCAATCTATGATTTAGATTCTGTCATTTCACCTACCAGATATTTGAGCAGCTAAATGACTTGCGTCACTGTTGCATTCTTTGAAGTTATATAACCTTGATTTTTTTTTTTTTGAGTGATAATTTGTTTAGTCCAAAATATATCTTACAGAGGGAAAATAATTGAGAAAGTTAATTGACTTGGCTTACTTTTAGTTTCTTTTTTCTTTGTGTTTAGAATTTTGTATACTTTCATTTATTTCCTAAATGTACTTTAGTAAGGTTCACATTAAAATGAGTATTCAATAGATCAGTAGGCTAGAAGTTCAGGCTTTCCTGGTGGCTCAGAAGTTAAAGAATCAGCTTGCGATGCAGAAGAAGTTGGAGTTGCTGTTCAATCCCTAAGTCAGGAAGATTCCTTGGAGGAGGAAATGACAACCCACTCCAGTATTCTTGTCTGGTAAATCCCTTGGACAGANGTGGCTCAGAAGTTAAAGAATCAGCTTGCGATGCAGAAGAAGTTGGAGTTGCTGTTCAATCCCTAAGTCAGGAAGATTCCTTGGAGGAGGAAATGACAACCCACTCCAGTATTCTTGTCTGGTAAATCCCTTGGACAGAGGAGCCTGGCAGACTACAGTCCATTGATAGAGTTGCAAAGAGTCAGACACACTGAGAAAACACAGACAAACTAGAAATTCAAATAAAAAACTAGAACTAAGGAAAATACTACTCAAAATTATTTTAATATTTATGAGACATTTCTAACAAGTAGACACTAATTGCCTCTTTACCTCTTGTTCCCCAACATGTGTGACCTGTTGAAACACAGGTCTAATATTATCTTCTGATACTATTGTCATCTATAGGCTTTATATCCATAACTGCTCCTAAATTACTATTAAAAGAGGCCACCCTTCTCCTAATTTAACATATTCTTCTATGTTGCAATCATGATGGTGAATTTAGAATCCACTAAACTTCTTAAAACAATGGGACTCCCATATACAAGCATCCATGAAAGGAGAGCAAGCCCCGATAATTAGTAAGCTGAGAAAGTAAGGAGAAATCATTGTATAGCTGATACAAGTATATATACTGTGTCTTCAGAACTACTTGAGAATAACTTTACTTGGAGTATATACATTGTAATTATTTTCCTCATTCTACTCCCTAAATTTTCAAGGAGCTGAGTATGGTGTACCTCTTCTAGAATTTTGCCTAATACCTGAATCTCACATACTCAGATTCTCTCAGTTGTGAGAGGTTGAACCAAATTAATTAATATCATGAACCATAAAAAATGGTTGCCTAAAAATTTTTTATTCCGTCATTGCTTTCTTAGTTGATTCATGTATTCAACCAAAGCTTATTCAATAGCTGCCATGTGTAGGATATTGTATTTTGTTAAAAATCAAAAATATAGATGTAAATAAAGACACAATCCTAGCCCAATGAATATGTATATATATGTGCTCATTAAGTTGTGTATATACACATATATGTATACAACCTAATGAATATGTATATATATATTCATATACACATGCACACATATGTATATATATTTAGATAAAGACAAGTAGTTCAGTACAACTGTGTGTGTGCTCAATCACTAAATTATGTCCAACTATGAGCAACACCATGGACAGTAGCCTTTCAGGCTCCTCTGTCCATGGGTTTTTTCAGGCAAGAATTCTGCAGTGAGTTGCCATTTCCTCCTCCAGGGGATCTTCCTGACCCAGGGATCAAACCCACATCTCCTGCATTGGCAGGCAGATTCTTTACCACTGAACAACCACGTAAGCCCCTCAGTACAACTAGGAGTATATATGAGAGGTAAGACTGAGGAGCATCTTGTGTCTGGAAACACAAGATGAATTTAGAATATAAAACATCTTGTATACTTTGCTGAGGAGTTTACATTTTATCCTGTACAGAACAAAAATCATGGAAAGATTTTAAACATAAGAATGATTGAGCCATGCCTGACTATATTAAAGGCTGAAGACAAGCAAATACCTGAGATAATCTTTGCCATACTGAGTTGGTAGTTGCTTAAAATAACAGACCATAGAGGTGGTGAGAAGGATGTCACCTAAGGATATGTGAGAGACCAAAATGATAGGTTTGGTAAATTATTTAGGAGTATAAGAAGAAGCAATGACTCGGGGATGCCTCTGATGATTTTAGCTTGGAATCACAGAATTGTGGCTTTAAAAAAAGAAGAAATCCTGAACAACAGAGTTTGTAGTGAAATGAGACTCTTTATAAGTGGTTCCACCACTTTCCGTATCACTGGGGAAATGTTCAAATTCTTTGTGCCTAAGTTTTCTTACTTATAAATTAGTATAATAACTATTTCTACTTCATAGAATTTTGGGGATATTTCATGAATTAATATAGGCAGTGCTCTTTAAATAGTTCCTGGAATATAGCAAGTGTTGAAAAAAATGTTACTATTATGTCACTGTTATCATAGAGCATCATTATTTTTTAATGAGGCCATGAAGCCATTACCTGACCCCCCCAAAAAAAAATTCCAACAGGAAAGATTATTTTAAAGAAAAACATAAAGAATCCCATTTGGACCGATCAAACATTTTGTCAGACATCTAGGTAGAAGTGACAAGTACATAATTAGCAAAGTAGTTCTAGAAATAGATGATAGCTAACATATACATTTGGGAGTCTGTCATGTACAGGTCACATTTGAGTCTGTGAAACAGTTTGGATTGCTCAAGATGATAACACAAAAAAAGTTGGAGTTGGAGGGCCACGGGGAACAGAGGGATAATATGAATCAAAGAAACCCTCATGGAAATACCAATATTTAATCTATGGGTAGAAAAGGAGCCATCATAGTAATCTGAAGATCACTTAAGAGATCTAATGAAAGAATGTGGAAAGATGGGTGAGATAACCAACGAGATAGATCCCAGTAATGAAGATGAAGAAAACGGCACTGTTTAGGTTCTAAAAATATGACATGGCCTAAAGAGTGCTCATTGGAATTCAACAAGTGATTAGTATGAATTAAGTAATTAACTAATTCGATAATTGGAAAATCAGTGGTAACATAGCAAGCTATTTTCATCCTATTCCTATCACATTGATTAGCGTCTGAATATATTGAAAATAAATATTAGACTAAAAAAGTAGTTTAAGTGATGTTAGCTGGTATGCAGTTCAGATTTCAGAAGACTATCATTGGAGAAATGAGGGAAGCTATGCCTTGGTAAAATTATTATTGTAAACATATTATTCTATTAAAGTGAATTATGTTCCATCTAAGTTTGCTGCCATGCTATTATTTGCATCATTGTACATTACTTTGCCGACTAAGGTCTGTCTAGTCAAGGCTATGGTTTTTCCAGTAGTCATGTATGGATGTGAGAGTTGGACTGTGAAGAAGGCTGAGTGCTGAAGAACTGATGCTTTTGAACTGTGGTGTTGGAGAAGACTCTTGAGAGTCCCTTGGACTGCCAGGAGATCCAACCAGTCCATTCTGAAGGAGATCAGCCCTGGGATTTCTTTGGAAGGAATGATGCTAAAGCTGAAACTCCAGTACTTTGGCCACCTCATGTGAAGAGTTGACTCATTGGAAAAGACTTTGATCCTGGGAGGGATTGGGGGCAGGAGGAGAAGGGGATGACAGAGGATGAGATGGCTGGATAGCATCACTGACTCGATGGACGTGAGTCTGAGTGAACTCTGGGTGTTGGTGATGGACAGGGAGGCCTGGCATGCTGCGATTCATGGGGTCACAATCAGTCGGACACGACTGAGTGACTGAACTGAACTGAAGAGCAGATAAGCAATGAATTTTGCCCATGGACTGAGGAAAGAAAACGATAGTAAATGGAAAGCATACGAAAATTAACTGGAGTCAAAAAGAAGTAAAATTTTTGAATTAAATATACTGCCCAGATACAAGCAAGCCAAAATCCAAAGATTTCCTTTTACAAGTAATAACCAATTAGAAGTTATAGTAGAAAAATTATTTTATAGGAACAAATGTGAAATAGCACTGAGAATCAGCTTAACAAGAAATGAATAAGACTTATAATATTTTGTTTGACTTAATGGAATGAGTAAATAAATATTTGAATGGGAAGACTGGAAAAAAATTTACTTACAGATTTTTTATACATTTAATTTAATTTCAAACAAAATCCCAATAGAATACCTTTAGGAAATTTAAAAATCAGTCTTAAAGTTCACATAAGCAAACAACTTTGCTTAGATAATTTGGAGAAAGATGAGTAAATAGCAAACAAAACAAATTAGTAGAGCATTTTTTTAAAACAAAATAAAACTTAGAAATCAATGAAAGAGAAAAAAATCTCAATAAACATAATTCATGAATAAATTATAAAGTATTCATTAATTTGGAAACATAATCACTAATGAAATTAAGAATATTTTTCTTTATTAATAATGGAAGTTGTGCAAGTAAAAGGCACAATAAGAAATATCATTTTGCATTTTTGATTACCTGATATATGAGAGGCACTTATCCTATTTGACAAAAATAATATACTTTAAATGTCTATATTATTTGTCCTAGTATTTGCATTTCTATGCTGCTAAATTTTAAAGATTGAAATGTAAAAAAGACATTTATTTAAATATACTTATTAAAATATTATTTATAATAGCCTAATATTGAAAGTAACCTGTGTCCTACAAAACAAGAAATGTTAATTATGGCCATTCAAATTATGTAATATTATGCAGGCATTAAAATTATAATTACATAGGAAATCATTTTTATAAAAGTTTGAGTTAAAATCTAGATGCAGAAATATATATGCAATTTCATTAAACCAGGATATTTGTATATGTCTTAGGTATTTTTTAAACCAGTTTTCTCTTGGGATCTGAATTGTACATTGCTTTGCTAAGAATACGGTAATCTAAATAGAAAAAGTAAAGTGTATATAATGAAAGACTTATCAGATAGCTGTTTATCTGCTCACTTAAATTCAGTGCATGTATTTAATATTGCCACCAGGTTAAAATAAATATGAACACTTCTCAAAATTAATTGATCAAAAATGGCATTAAAACAATGTTGGTCGATTGAAATAGTTAATGTATATAGGAAAAAATTCTTTGAAAGTTAGCTTTGCATTTACAAATCAATTAAAAGCAAATAAGAAATTTCAAAGGTAGTGGAGGAGTTTCCAGAATCAGAGCAAGTGTTAAAATTCTGACAACTGATATGTCTATAGCAGAAACTGACCTCGGGTTGGGGATTGTTTATGAAGGACAGGTACTGGAATATTGTCCTTAAGTAAATATGTATGTGGACCTATCTCTGGGTGCAACTTATCTCAGACTGGATTTTTTCTACTTGTTGGCAAGCAATAACATGTTCTGAGAGGTGTGTATCATGGGAGGATGAGGATGAAAAGCATAATGTTAACTAAAGGATGGAAAACAGTTTTCACAATTTACCCAAATATCATGATCTTTAGTTTTCTGCCACTTTTCTTCACTCAAGTAAACCATCACAAAGGAAATAGTTCTAGAAGTAAGAAATGGTTTTGTTTGTGGTAAATCAATTACATAGAAGATGAATTTTAATAGTCATTTTAGTGAAGAATATAAAGAATGCTGGCCTGCAATTCTGGACACCTGGAAACTGTACTAGTTTAATCATTTACTACATAAACAAACTTGAACAAGACTTACAGTTGTTCTAAACTTCCATTTCCTCAATTGTAAAATAAAGGATTTGTTTTAAAATTATCACCAATGTCCCTTCTGTTCTTATTTCTATGACCATAATTACAATAATAACCACTCCACAATTTTAGCAGTATTAGTTAATTGCATTTATTGTTGCTATTTAGCCAAGTGTGGCACAAAATACATTCTATGCATTATTCAACTATTTGAACGACTTTATAAAATCACTTCTATTATTAGCTCTATTTTTAATGAGATAATTGAAGCTTAAACAGGTTAATTAACTTCCCCAAGGTCACCTAGCTGCAATTGGCAAAGTAAAGATTCAGACTTAGTTGACAGCAAATCTCAAACTGAGAACCACTGCACTGTACTTCTGCTCTATCTCTACCAACATCTGGTTTCAAAGAAAGAGTGCTTTGACAACTTGTTGCAAGTACATAAGATGTTCATTAAATTCACTAGATAATGTAGGAAGTTGTACTTTTGTTAAATAAACTGAAAGACAGCAACTTTTTTTCTCCTTGTACCCACTAGGATGGGATCTGTAAAAAAATAATAGGATGGTGTTGGAAATTAGTAGTCCATCATAGTTGCTATACACAATTTTCTATAAATTTGGCCCATACTTCAACATGGTATTAACATAGTTACTTTTCTAATGTCTTTGCTACACTTTTTTCATAAAAGAACCATATGTTTTTCTATCTGAATAATGAAGTTCACTAGTCAGTTTATTAGCAAAATACAGGATTTTCTGAAGCTACCATTTTGTACTGAATTTCAGTTGTTCAGTACAAACATATTTTGCTATGAGAAATGTATAAATGTACCTAAGTAAAGTTTATGATTATGCTGACTATAAATACAATTGGATACATACATTCAGTATTTTGAGCAGGTCATGATTATACACCACACACAAGCCTTATGTGGCAGGCACATTGAAGTCAACCTAAGCAGGCAATAGAATTACAAAGAGGAGCCAGAGACTCTTCCTACAGTTGGGAGCCTTTCAATCTAATTGGACAGGTACTTGTGAACCATCAGTCAGGACAGAAGACAAATGCTGTAACATGTAACATAAGCACAGGGAACAGCACATTGTTTCTACCCAAACATGGCAGGGGATAGAAATCAGGAGATGCCTCACAGGAGATGAAATTTGTATTCTCCTTGAAGAAGCGTTGAAAAGAGGGAGGAGGGTATTATTGATAAACATTCAAGTCAAGTAAGGGCCTAAAGGTCTATGAGAGTGTAGTAGTCAAAAGAAAATAGGAAACATAGAACTGGATATTGAGTGATATTGTTGACATCTCTTTCCAGGGCAACCTCCGTTTAGCTGTATAACCCCATATGACACTGGCGCAACTTTTGTTCTGTATAGTGAGGGACTGAGACTGATTCATAATTCCTAACCAGAATCCCCAATATAATAACCGAGTTCTTCATAAATTAAAAATCCATGTGATTTTCTTTTTTTTTTCTTTCTTTTTTTTTTTTGCTGTTGGTAACAGCCACATTTTCTTTTTTTAAAAATGTTTTTCAGTATTCAAAATAACAGCATACATTTCAGCTTGTTCACTTATTTTAAATCCTTGAAAATCTCTAGGATCTACAATTAAAATAATAAAAGTATTGTTACTGGTGAAAACATTGCAAACCGTTAGCCCAGACTAGAGGCTCTGCTAGTTCTGAAAACTTATTCTAACAGCTCATTGAATACTTGCAATAATCGATTTTTCTACATAAAATTGATCCTGCACCAAACAATATTCATACTGTCCCCAGCCCTCAGAATGTAGCCTGCCTGGCAGCTGCACATAGCCAATTAGCAGTGCAGTTTACATAAAACATGATGGTATCTATTTTCTTTGGTTTGTTAAAATAAAAAATGCAGAATTTAAAATCAAAGTAATTTCTTCAAAGGAAGTTAAATAGTATAATTAAAGAAAGAATTAGGAACATGAATTTCCTGAAGAACCCTAGTTTATTGATATCTAATTAGGAGTCAGATTTTCATTTAATTATAAGATTCTTGGAAGAAACTAAAATTAGCTTTCTGGCATGTCACTTTTTAATGGGATAGGATCATATAATTGCTCTCACCAAGTACTTCACAAAGATTTTCTCAAGAACATTTTGAAAACAATCTCTGCTCTTTCAAACTTTGAAGGTCAAAAACAAGATCATGTAAAAATAATGTCATCGACTGACATAGCCATATTATTTAGAAGAAAGTTATTTTTAACCACTAAAACTTTGTTCTTGTAAAAAATCAAATATTGTAACTGTAGTATACCAACAGGTTGATGAGATCTTAGTTTTAGACATTCACTTAAATACATATTTTTATATAATATAATGTAAATTTTAGTTTTTAGACTTTGCATACATAAATATGTATTTCTGCCTTATTAAGAAGACACAGTTACTAACAGAAGCTACTGTGTCACATAAATCAGAAACACATCAAGAACTTGGTTGTGTTGAGAGCCAAGTTTGAAACTAATGATGGTAAAAATTGTAAACAGTAGGGAAACAATGAAGATTTTATGTTGTTCTCTATGGATTCACAGTAACAAAGTTATTGACCAGAAATTGTTTTCAAAAAAACTTGAGAAAGTTTGGAATCCCCAAATTTTAACTTTTTACCTTTTCATATTTAGGATCTGGAGGAAAATGACAAATCCTGTGCTCCAGAAATGAATCCCACTTTTCTGACAAATAAACACTAGTTTTCTTTCTTGCAGAACTGATATGCCAAATATAAAAACTCAAGTCACAAATAATTTTCATTTTCTTAACATTTAGTAATTTATTTCATTATATTTTGAAAGGAAAATTAATATATTAAATATTTTATACACTAGGATATTATTGTAATATGAATGTGTAAGTGAGTCTAATGGAAATTAAAACACATTTTAAACCTTTAAACTTTTCAAACTGCTTATCTCATTCAGTCTGTTGCTTCTTCAGTTGAATATTAATATCACTTGCTTCCTTGAATTTCATTTAAACTTAAGTCCACTGATTGACTTGACAGAAGTTCAATAAAAGTGCTCTATAGGATTCTAAAGTTTAATAAGCACATTATGTTCATTTAAAAAAATGACATTTCTCCATTTACATGTTTTGTAATAGGTATTAACAAATATTTATAGCTCCAAACTATTGTTAGAGCAGGCTTTGTCTTCTACCTTTTAAAACATACCACAAAAGAATGCTTACACAAGCTATGCTATTCACACTGTTTCACTGGCCTATTATTTACTATAAATAATGAAATGACTGTGAGTGTCTGAAGTGAGCTGTGACTCAAGGCAGTCAGTTTCTTTGTGGATAATACTTCCACAGGATTCATAATAGCCCAGATTATCAGCAGCTTTCGTTAGGAGCAGATACAAATAAACAATGTCTGCATTTTCTACATCAGTTTTAAAAACTGATATTGAGATTTCAGGAAGTATAGGAAGACTGACTTTGCGGGGGAGGCTCCAAAGGAGGATATGTTAATAAAGCATTAAAATATCTTTACAAAATGTCAAGAATGGCATATTCACTTCATAAACAATTTTACTGGTAATTTGGAAATTACCTGAGGGCTTTCAAGTGCCTGCTGACTTAATTTATCCTGATTTGTGAATATAAATTACAGTCTTTCTTTTCTTTTTTAGTTTTTTTTATTTTAGTTTTTTTTTAATTTTAGTTAGTTTTTTTAGTTAGTTAAGTTGTTTTTTTTTTTTAATTTATTTATTTTTAACTGGAGGATAATTGCAATGTTGTACTGGTTTCTGCCATCTATCACCATGAATCAGCCATACGTATATATGCATCCTCTCCATCTTGAATCTCCCACCCCTCTAGGCTGTCACAGAGCACCATGTAGAGCTCCATGCATCATACATCAAATTCCCACTGGCTATCTGTTCTGCATCTGGTAATGTATATATTTCCGTGCTACTCTCTCAATCTGTCCCACCCACTCCTTCCTCTGATGTGTCCACAAGTCTATTCTATCTGTCTGCATTTCTACTGCTGCCCTACACATAGGTGAATCACTACCATTTTTCTAGATTCCATATCAGTCAGTTCAGTTCATTCACTCAGTCGTGTCCGACTCTTTGCAACCCCATGAATTGCAGCACACCAGGCTCCCATATAGGTGTTAATAATTTGATAGCTATTGCATTGAATCTGTAGATTACTTTGGGTAGTGTAGTTGTTTTGACAATATTAATTCATCCAATCCAAGAAGATGGTATGTTGGTATGGTATGTCTTTCCATCCGTTTGTGTTGTTTTTGATTTCTTTCATCAGTGTCTTATATTTTTCTGCATACAAGTCTTTTGTCTCTTTAGGTAGGTTTATTCCTAGGTATCTTATTCTTCTGTTTCAATTGTTAGTGGGATCAATTCCTTAATTTCTCTTTATGATTTTTCATTGTTAGTATATAGTAGTGCAAGGGATTTCTGTATATTGATTTTGTATCCTTTGACTTTACTAAATTCACTGTTTAAGTCTGGTAATTTTCTGATAGTATCTTTAGTATTTTCTATGTATAGTATCATGTCATCTGCAAACAGTGAGAGCTTTACTTCTTTTCTAATCTCAAATCCTTTTTTTTTTTTCTACTCTGACATGATTAAGATTTTCAAAACTATGTTGAATAATAGTGGCAAGAGTGGGCACCCTTGTTTTTTCCTGATCTTAGAGGAAATGCTTTCAGTTTTTCACCATTGAGAATAATGTTTGGTCTCAGTTCAGTTTTCATATATGGCCTTTATTTTATTGAGGTAGGTTCCTTATATGCTGATTTTCTGGAGAATTTTAACATAAATGAGTGCTGAATTTTGTCGAATGCTTTTTTTACATCTGTTGAGATTATCATATGATTTTTATCTTTTAATTTGTTACTATTGGTGTATAATATTGATTGGCTTGCATATATTGAGGAATTCTTTCATCCCTTGGATAAACCCAACTTGAATATGGTGTATGACCCTTTTAATATGTTGTTGGATTTTGTTTGCTAGAATTTTGTTGAGAATTTTAAAATCTATGTTCCTCAGTGATATTGGCCTGTAATTTTCTTTCTTTCTTTTGTAATGTCTTTGGTTTTGGTATCAGGGTGATGGTAGCCTTGTAGAATGAGTTTGTAAGTATTCCTTCCTCTGCAATTTTTTGGAAGACTGAGAAGTTTAGGCATTAGCTCTTCCCTACTGTTTGATAGAATTCACTTCAATAACATCTGGCTCTAGGCTTTTGCTTTTTGGGAGATTTTTTGTCACAGTTTCAGTTTTAGTGCTTGTGACTGGCTTGTTCAAAATTTCTGTTTCTTCATGGTTCAGTCTTGGAGGGTTAAACTTTTCTAAGAATCTGTCTATTTCATCCACACTGTCACTTTATTGGCTTATATTTGCCTGTAGTAATCTCTT
>SJYV01031804.1:100803-116797 GCA_006410875.1 Neotragus pygmaeus | reverse complement strand
TTTTTTTTTTTTTTTAATTCAACTGCCAAGATGGACATATATACTTGGCCTTGTCTTAATAAGAATAAAAGAAATAATATGTTACTGACAGTGTAGTAAATACTTAATTCCTAATACAGTAAAAATTTGTATGAGCATGTTATATTATAAAATTGCTTAGCGTTTGCATTACTGTTTTCTTAGGGGCACTTGAAGTAGTTCTAATAGTAGTTCTTTAGTTCTCATATCTACCACATGAAGGGCTCAGCAGCAAATACTGTAGACGCTGCTTCACAAATTGGGATACTTTTACAGTTTATATTCACATAAACACATAGACTATAATAAGGAAATCTTACTAGTTCACTGATAAGTGATTATTAGCTCACTGATAGCTCTCTTCATTCTTTATTAATTTGTAAAATTTTGATCCAGGCAATCTGCTCACATTGCTTTAAAACCATTAAATAATACAATTAAAAAAATCCTGCATTCCTTCCTCAGACCTCTTCCACAAGATTGGTACCCAGAGACACAGCACTGATAAATATATAATACCAGACATAGTTCTGGTATGATTTTCATTTGCAATGAATTAATTAAACAAGATTTATGTATATTTTTGACTTTGTACTATGGTAAATGAGATCATGATCCTTACAAACCCATGCACACATATACACACAAGTCCCTTTTAACCAACCTCCTAAACTACTGATATTAAAAACTTTGATGAATAGTTTTTCATATTATTATGATTATGGCATAGAAACATTCCTGATCTAATTCTCTACTATCCTTCTATAGTTTTTAGCATTATTAGAGATAATAATTTCCTTTTTACTTACATGCTTGGTGTTTAATATAACTATTCCTAACATTTCCATTTTATCAAATCTATCAAAATCCTTTAATATAATTTTTAAGCTGATAAACTTATAAATTTTAAATATAAAGATTACCATTTGATCTATCAGCTTTTTTTCTCCCTCTTGCAAACTTTCCTGCTGGAGCATGCTACCTTTTCTTTGTCCTCACAGTCTACTAATGCGATTGGTTGTAGAATTTCCTATTGACAATCAATTACCCTTAGATTTTAGTTTCTATTGATATCTAATTTTACTACTGAGAATTCAGAAGCTGTTCCTTTTTGCTGTTTCATTTTCTGTGATCCGGTCCATACCCTTTTAGAATCTTGTTTACTTACTCTTTATTTCTGGAGTTCTGAAATTTCAAGAAGAAACACATCGGTGTGTATTTCTTCATATAATATAATTGTCAGGTATTCAATGAGCATTTGCAGTCATGCACTTAGTTTCTTGTTTTCTCTGTTCTTTTATTTTCTTGTTGTTTTTAAAAATGATTTTAAATTGATTTCCTTCTTGCCTTATTCTAGAATGCTATTGATTAGACATTGGACCTTCTGAATTGACTCTAGTTGTTTTATTTTTTCCATTCCAAGTTTTTTTGTTTTTATTCTTTATTCTGGGAAATTCCCTTGACTTTGTTTTCCAAACTTTCCATTGGAATTTTAATTTTGGTAATACTTCCAAGAGCTTTTCCTTGTTATTTGACTGTTCCAGCTTCATTGCCTTTTGTTTTTGTTCCGTATATAGCACATCTCCTTTTATAACTCTGAGATAGTCACTGTACTTTTTCTCTCATGATCTGTTTTCCAGTGGGCTTGCTTTGGTATGTTTTATATGAGAGGCTAATCAAGTGTTGTGCATGCTCAATTACTCATTCCTGTCTGATTCTTGGTGACCTGGTGGACTGTAGCCTGCCACGCTTGTCTGTCTTAGTGGAAGCTTCCTCTGTGAAGTTTAGTTCAGTTACTATTCTTGCATTTGCCTTATATTTCCTCCTGAAATTAGTCCCCCTGAATATCAGCTGCTGCTATTTCCCTGTTTCTCCTTCTCTTTGAGTGTTTAAAAGCTTTTCATTCCTCTGCAGTCATTTTTTCCTGGTTATTATTGTGGTTTAACATCTTTCCTTGTATTTATGTCCATTCATGTTCCCTGTTCTCTGAAATTCCTGTTTGGTCATTTACATATTTTTTATTGATTATCTTATATTTATTGATTTGTCTTATATTTATTTGATTTATTGTAGAAATTTTATATTTTCAACATTATAGCTTTGATATAATTTTGTAAATATTTTATTTCAATTTGGGTCTTATTCTTCTACTCATTTTATAGTATCTTCTGATAATAAAAATACATTTTTAAATTGAGTCAAATTTATGAATATTTTTGAGTTTGGACTTTTTGAATCTTCTTTAAGATAATGTTTCCAAACATTGAATCACAAGGATATTCTCCTATGTTGTTCGCTAAAGCTTTTAAAGTTTCGCTTTTACATTTAAATATTTAACATTTCTTAAAACAATTTTATGGATGCCACCTGTAGGGATTTAATTTCATTTGTAATTTTGAACAAATATCTAAGTCTCAGCACAATTCTTGAAGTAGTCTATTACTTTTTCAGTAACTAGTACTGTAACAGATCAAGTCTCCATACATGTTTGGGTCTACTTTTATTTTTCAATATTTTTGTGTGTGGGAGTATTTTCTTCCACTGTCTGTTTCCTATCCCATATACCATGATATCATAAATAGCTATAGCTGTATAATAATACATCTTGATGTTTTATATAGCAAATTTCTTAACCTGATGTTTATTCTAGAGTCTTAGCTATTATTCTTTTATTCTTCTATATAATATTTTAAGTATTTTTCAGTATTATTTAAAAACAACCTTAAATTTTTAAAATTTCATTGAGTCTGTAAGCTAGTTTTGGTAAAATTGCAAACTTTAACATACTCAGCCTTTCCATCAGAAACATGGTATACCTCTCCACTTGTTTAGAATTTTTAATGTCTTTTAATAAAGCTTTATATTTTTCCCCAAAGGGTTTTTATGTATTTTATTTACCTACTTACCTGTTTCCTTGTTTATAGGTATCTTATGTGTTTTTTGGCATTAGAGGGTGTTCCCCCTACCCCATGTTAGCAAGATGTGCTAGAAGTAAACATTTTTTGAAAATTTCATAACTGAAATATTCTAATAGCCTCCTAACTGGTTCTCTGCTTCCAATTTTGTCTATGTATAGTCAATTCTCCTCACTTAATACATTATGAAACTTTTCTATTGTTTGGTGTTCTTGTTACCTGTCTTTTCTCACCAGAACTCAGCTGTCAAAAGTAGAAACTTGGTCTTTCCTTGTCAACAGTGTATCACTGGTGTCTAAAATAAAGTGGTCATTTTTAAAAATTGCTGAGTCAGTGAGTAGGTGAGTCACATATATTGTTAGCATTTTAGAATGCATAAGTCCACACAAAATTTTGACTTCTCAAAAATAAATAGATTGTCTTGGTTATTAATTAACCAGCATGGGCTGAAATTGTGGAATTGCAAAGCAGAGGATAGTATTTATGGGTAGCAGGTAGTATAAAAGGGAATGGTGACCATTTGACTATTCTTTTCTGTTCTCTGGATACATTCATTTGCAATTTATCTTTGAACACAGGGTATAGACTAATACAGTTGATCACAGGTCACCTAGTTCCACCTGTCATCGAGTGTTCCAAACCCTCTATTGCATCTTTGTNCTAACACCACACACAAAAATAAACTCAAAATGGATTAAAGACCTAAATGTAAGACCAGAAACTATAAAACTTCTAGAGGAGAACATAGGCAAAACACTCTCTGACATAAATCACAGTAGGATCCTCTATGATCCACCTCCCAGAATACTGGAAATAAAAACAAAAATAAACAAATGGGATCTAATTAAAATTAAAAGCTTCTGCACAACAAAGGAAACTATAAGTAAGGTGAAAAGACAGCCTTCTGAATGAAATATTCTAATAGCCTCCTAACTGGTTCTCTGCTTCCAATTTTGTCTATGTATAGTCAATTCTCCTCACTTAATACATTATGAAACTTTTCTATTGTTTGGTGTTCTTGTTACCTGTCTTTTCTCACCAGAACTCAGCTGTCAAAAGTAGAAACTTGGTCTTTCCTTGTCAACAGTGTATCACTGGTGTCTAAAATAAAGTGGTCATTTTTAAAAATTGCTGAGTCAGTGAGTAGGTGAGTCACATATATTGTTAGCATTTTAGAATGCATAAGTCCACACAAAATTTTGACTTCGCAAAAATAAATAGATTGTCTTGGTTATTAATTAACCAGCATGGGCTGAAATTGTGGAATTGCAAAGCAGAGGATAGTATTTATGGGTAGCAGGTAGTATAAAAGGGAATGGTGACCATTTGACTATTCTTTTCTGTTCTCTGGATACATTCATTTGCAATTTATCTTTGAACACAGGGTATAGACTAATACAGTTGATCACAGGTCACCTAGTTCCACCTGTCATCGAGTGTTCCAAACCCTCTATTGCATCTTTGTCGAGCAGCCAAGACTTCCACTTGAACACCTTCAGTAATAAGTAGTACACTCCCTCCCCCGGTTGCCATTCCATTTTCAAGTAGCTCTAATTATATTAGAGTTCTTCATACTTGACTAAATTTTGCTTCTCTTGGGTCACCATCATGGTTCCAAGCTCTGACTACTAGATCCTCACCAAAAAAAAAAGTCTCTTTTAGTTTGATTTTAGATAGCCTATGGGCTTCCCTGGTGGCTCAATGGTAAAGAATCTGCCTGCCAATGCAAGAGATATGGAATCAATCCCTGGGTCAGGAAGATCCCTTGGAGAAGGAAATGGCAACTTTTCCAGCATTCTTGCCTGGGACATCCCATGGACAGAGGAGCCTGGTGGGCTACAGTCCATGGAGTCACAAAAGAATGAGATACAACTTAGTGACTAAACAACAGCAACTAGTTATACTAATTTTTCTCTTATAATCCTTAACATCTTTACTTTCATATGTGCATCTTTTCAGCAACTATTTGAGTGTCCACCACATGCTAAGCAGAGCAGAGATGAGAAATAGTAATTTAAGAAAATGTTACTTCTCACATGTCATTATATGACAACCCCCAAAACTAAAATTAACCTTTCAGGAAATACTTCTCAATTGAATAGATACTTAATAGATACTTAGAGCTTCTACTTAACTCTAGTTACAAAAATGAAATGGTTTTCATAAAAAAGTATAGAGGAACCTTAAAATTTTTCTACAAAGAGACTAAAGTGTTTAATCACACAAAAAATCAGAATATATAGATCACATCTTTCCGTTTCCTGTCAAAATTAAATATAATTTTGAGTTGCTTCTCCAAAAAGTTCTGTCAGAAAAAATCTTAGGTTTCCAAGAAAGACCATCTGGTATTTCATAAGTGTTATGTATTCTTTTTAAAGGTATAGACTTAACCTTCTGATTAAGAAGTTTAGTTCTTTGAATAAAAAACTAAACTCAAGGGCTTCCCTGGTGGTCCAGTGGCTGAGACTCTGCACTTTTAATGCAAGGATCATGGACTGATCCCTGATTGGGGAACTAAGATCCCATATGCCACACAGTGCAGCCAAAATATTTTTTAATTAATAGAAGGAACTAAAACCAAAAATTATGCCACATTTAAGTTGATTTTGACCACAGTTATCCTTGTCAACTGAAAATACTTATCTAAATTTCTATAGTTCATCACTAAACTTATCAAAACTTGACGCTAGCTGATTTTAAAATTGAATATTTATCAGAGTGCAAAGTTAATTTGATCACATATCCATTTGGGACTGCCTGCTCTTATGCTCAGCTGTTAGCCAATTAGACTTAACGTATGCAAACACATGTTCCATTGTAATTGGAAAGAACTGGCTAGCAGTATGAGAATCTTAAAGCTTATATTCAGTTCAGTTCAATTCAGTTGCTCAGTCATGTCCGACTCTTTGTGACCCCATGGACTGCAGCACACTAGATCTCCCTGTCCATCACCAACTCCCGAGTTTACCCAAACTCTTACTCATATACCCAGTGGGAAATTATATTTTATCCTGTATACCACGGACTACTTTGAATCCCCAGATACTGAGCCTTATATCATTCATACTCATTAGCATACTGTTGTCCCCTGTCTCTCCAGTAGGATTTCTCCCCTGATCATTGATGTCCATTTGTTTCCTCTCACTCCCCATAGACATTCTCCCCAATGTTTGATATGTGTATGTACATATATGTATATATATATTTGTATGTGTATATATATATATGGGGATATATATGTATATAGGGATATATATATATATAATCCCTAGTTATATGTGTATCCTTGTGAAATTTACAGTTTTGGGTGTGTGCATAGTTTTTAATTTACATAGAGAATATTATGATGCATAGTATGATATCTTGTTCAGTTTCTTGTTTACTAAACAAGATCTATCCCCATAGCTAAATGTATGTAAAGATTTCCCTAGTTCAATTCTTTGGAAGGACTCACCAGATTCCAACAGAGCTTGTACCTAAATATAAAATATACCAGCACAACCAACAAGAGTGCAAGAGAGAATTAGAGGTCCAAGAGATATCCCATTTGCAAAGAGCAGGAAACTCAAGAGACACAGATTTGATTCCTGAGTCGGGAAGACCACCTAGAGTAGAAAATGGCATCCTGCACCAATAGTCTTGCCTGGGAAATCATACAAAGTTGCCTGGCAGGCTACAGTCCATGGGGTCACAAAGTCAGACACAACTGAGTGAGTGACTGAGCATACATGTTATTAAGAAAATACAAAGAAAAATTTCCCAGGGAAGCCATATTATATCCCTTTGGCAACATCAACCAGCCAGACTTATCAGACCCCAATTGACTAGTTACAACTATTTTCTTTAAAAGTATTTTCTTATTTATTTGGCTGTATTGAATCTTCGTTGCAGCAGACAGGATCTTCATTGCATCACGTGGACTCTTTCATTGCAACACACAGATTCTCTAGTTGTGGCACATGGGCTTAGTTGCTCAGTGGCATGTGGGATTTCCATTCCCCAAGCAAGAACTGAACCCAGGTACCCTGCATTGCAATGTGGATTCTTAACCAGTGGACCACCAGGAATGCAATGATTCTTAAGAATGTGGCCCTGTGAGCCCCCAATAGATCATAAATTCTACTGTCTCTTTTCTTGACCAAGTATAAAAACCAAACCACCAGGTGGCCCTGAAATAAAGATAGAATTCCTTAATACAACTATTAATCAACTCTACCTCCACAATATATATTTCATTTATTTTTTCCAATTGCTTGATATTAATAGTATTTCATGGTTTTCATCTTTAAGTATTTTTTAATCATTCCCTTGGAGATAGAGATCCAGGTTGCCTCCAGTTTCCAGCTACCAAAGCAATGTGGTGATGTACGTATCATACATATCCTATTGTAAACCTGTGTGTATTTCCTTGGGAATCTCAGGTGTAGAATTGCTGGGTCATTAGTAGGGCAATCATTTAACTTATCATCCACACCTAATGTTGAGATTGGAAGAGGGCATTATTAATAATACTACTGGAACAACAGCATGAACGAGAACCTGGGAAACAAGAGTATATAGTCTTCTGAATCTTAGGTGCATGCATGCACTTAATACACCAATCTGTTTTCCAGATAGCAACAAGATACCTGTCTTCATCTTCCTTATCGCACAGTATTTTCAAATTTCTAATCTTCCAATTTGAGACCTTCAGTATTCTCTTCATGTGTATTTATCTGCACTTATATGTTAGCTGTAGTCTTCTCTTTTAATTTCAAATTCACAGATTTTTCTTACTTTTAATACACATTAGATATCAGGTTTAGAGTTGGACATTATTTTTCCTCAGTCACTTACCCATTAACTTTGTCTTTGAACAGAAGTCCTTAATTTAAATGTAGTGAATCAATTCACTTTTTAGCTTTTAGTTGTACTGTATGTAATTTGTTTAAGAAGTATACCTCCATCTAAAGATGTTCTTCTATATTTTCTTCCATTGGCTATATGGTTTTGCCTTTCATAACTAGAATGTTAATTTATAATTAATATAAACTAATGGCCTAATTTTAGTTTTTCACTATATGAAAAGCTCAATTTTGATACAGAAGTTTTGACTTTGTTTCTAACCCTTATTCTCAATGAAGCAATCTTTATCTACCAAATACCCTTATATTTTCTCAGTTAGTTAATAGTTTTCTCCACTTGGTCTCTGTTTTTAGCCCCAACACTAAAAGAAACTATCCACACTCAGGTATTTAAAGGAACATGTTGGCAGCAGGACCCTATTGTCACAGAGTATAGGTTTCCTGCAGTTCAGGAGTTGCAGCCTGCCAACTTTTGGTTAGCACCGGTGCCTCCAGTATAACTTGCAGAGGGACACATGCCATCTTAACACATGGGTATCAGAAAGGAGCCAAACAATTATTCATTTGGGTGAAAACCAATTCTCAGCTTTTTTCTTCCTGTAATACCTTTTTTTTTTTTTAAACCCAGCTCTTATTTTTAAATGGGAAAAAGTGTTATACACACAGATCCAGAAATTGAAGTTGAAGATTTGACTTCTTTCAGATTATTTGGATAGTGTTTGTCATCTATTTCATCTTGGCTTATAAGACAAAATTTTCCTTGTTGCTTTAGTACTTTTAGAATACACTTTCAACTTCTCATTGTCTAAATTCAAATAATGTTATAACACTTTACTTATAGTGGGAGACATTGTAATAGTTGACTTCTGTTCCCCTAACCCCAAACTTTATGCTGTTGTTGTTAAGCATTTCACTTCTCCATATCCTATAAACCTTACAATCTGTTGTTTTTATTTTTGCTTTAAATAGTAATTTTTCTTTTATAGAGACTAAAAATAATAAAAAATTATTCTTGATATACCAGCATGTACTTAGGTATAAATTCACATTTTCATCTGAGATCATGTTCTTTCTGCTGTAGGACTTAAACCTTTAACATAACTTGTGATAAAAACATGCTTATTCTGAAGTTTTTGTATATGTCAGAGAAAGTTTTATTTTGTCTTTATATTTTATTTGAAAGACATTTTCCTTGGGCATAGAATTCTGATTTTAATATGTTAATGATATTTTCCCACTGTTTTTTGGCTTCCGTTGCTTCTGATAATAAATCTGTGCTGTGCTTAGTCACTCAGTCATGTCCAACTCTTTGAGACCCCATGAACTGTAGCTGTCCAGACTCCTCTGTCCATGGGGATTCTCCAGGCAAGATTACTAGAGTGGGTCGCCATGCTCTTCTCCAAGGGATCTTCCCAACCCAGGGATCAAACTCAGGTCTCCCACAATTGCAAGTAGATTATTTACCACCTGAGCCACCAGGGAAGTGATAAGAAATCTGTATTCTAGTCTAATCTTTACTGTCAGTAAATGATATTCCTTTTTTCTTTGACTACTTTTAAGATATTCTTACTTTGTTTTTAAGCAATTTCATTCTGATATCCCTTGATATAGTTTGCTTCAATTTTCTTGTGCTTATAGCACAAGACTTCTTGGTTCTGTATATTTACAGCTTTTATCAAATTTAAAAGTTCACAAGCATATTTTTCCAAATATTTTTTCTATNGATATTCTTACTTTGTTTTTAAGCAATTTCATTCTGATATCCCTTGATATAGTTTGCTTCAATTTTCTTGTGCTTATAGCACAAGACTTCTTGGTTCTGTATATTTACAGCTTTTATCAAATTTAAAAGTTCACAAGCATATTTTTCCAAATATTTTTTCTATCTACCTTTCCTTTTAGGATTCCTATTAATTGTATGTTAGGTGGCTTGAAATTTTCCAAGAGCTATCTGATGTCCTACTTTTTTATTTTCTTTTTGTGCTTCATATTGGATAGTTTCTATTTCTTTATCTTCAGTTTCACTAATTTATCTTCTGCAGTATCTAATCTGTAGCTAATTCCATTTAGTGCATTTTTATCTCAGAAATTGTAATTTTATATCTAAAATTTAAATATGAGTCTTTAAAAAATATCTTCCATAGTTCTGTCATGACCCATTCTTCCTCTCCTTTCCTAAACATATGAAACATCTTATTTTCTTGCTTTCTTGAATGCTTGGTTATTTTCTGCTGGTTGCCATGTCTTAGAATTTTTACTGTGTTGAGTCTAATGTTTTTGCATATCTATGAATGTTATTGACTCAATATGATGCAATATTACAGTTAACTATATAGTCTTGTCATAAATGTTTAACCTCAGTTTAACCATGAGAAATCCAAATACAGAATTTGAGATATTTTGTGAAATAAGTTACAATATTATCTTTAAAAAATTCAATTTTGTGAAAATCAATATATAAAAAACCCCAAAAGTCAGTGCTGTTCTTTTATAGAAAGAAGGCTGAGTCATTACAACTAATAGCAATGCATGAATATTGATTGCGTATGAAAAGTAATCAGTTTCAAAAACATTTAGTACACAATTGAAAAATATTATACTTGAGACCCATATTATATGATATGCCATTCTTTTGTTTTCTTGAGGTATGATGATGGCATTGTGGTCATGCAGGAGAATGCTGTCTTTCTTAAGCTATTTATTCTGAAATATTTAGCTTAAAAGTATGTATCTGAAATATATTTTCATATAGTTAAGCAGAGAGAAAGAGAGTGAGAGTAGGAAAGAATGAAAGAGAACAAGTGAAAGAGAGAAAACAAATATGACAAAATCTTAACTATCAATAAAACTAGATAAAGAGTGTGGAGATGTTCTTTTTAATAATGCCTCGGTCTATCAATTTGAGAATTTTTCAAATAAAAAGTTGACAAGTAGGGACAAAACCAGGATCAAATGGTTTTAGAACAAAATTTCATTGAATCTTTAATAATTTTGGGGTGAGAAATTATTTTGAGAAATAAAAATATCCATGCCAATTTCATAATATGAGTATAACCTTGAAACTAAATCAGATCATAATAGTTTGAAAAGTGCAAATTTTAGTATACTTCTATAAACCTGAAAACAGAAAATGTGATAAAATAGCAAATTATAGCTAGCAGATTAATAACAATATGTTATGTTCAAGTAGGATTTATCCTAAAAATACAATGATATATTAATGGGTTAAAGAAAAATCATGCAATCGTAAAATAGATCCCCAAATAGTCCACAATATAGGACTAAACAGCTGATGAAATGAATAAACTGTATCTGCATGCATCTCCATAAAAATGTCTTTGAAAACATGATGCTGAATGTACCAGTAGGTTGCATTTGATGCCACAAGTATAAAATTTAAAAAATGAACAAAAATAGTATATAATGTTTGTGGCTACATATATTCAAAGTTCAAAAGCATCAGTTAGGATATATAACAGAAAAGATATTCTACAACAAAAATTAGAATTGAAGTATGCTTTTCTTGATGTCTATATTATTTATGAATGTATATGCATCACTCTTAAAGAAAGAATAAAAATGTCTTCAAAAAGTTAAGTGAATAAGATGATCCACAAAAAATGAATTTTTAAAGTATGATTTTAGCAGCTATTTAATGAAGGGTGAATAAAAAGAAAATGATAGGTCTTTTCAGCATTTCCATCTTTCCAATTTAACAACTATTTATTGAGCATATGTATGTGTAAAACATGGAAATTGTGTGAAGTGTGTGATAAATAAGTAAGAAACTCTGTCATCAGAGAGCTTTCCATGTGGAGGAAGGAGGTTTGCTGACATAGCTACAGTGCAAGGCAGAGGCTAAGAACTTTTTAAAGGTAGGGGCTTTGCACGTCTTAATCTGTATAATAGTCCTTCAGAGGAAGATACACATTAGTATTCCAATATTTGCAAGTGAATAAATTAAGGAAAAGGGGTTAAGAAATTTCCCTGTGGTTGCACAAGGATAGAGCCAGAATGAAAATCCATATTTGTATGACTCCTAAGCCCTGGTTTGGTGCACTGCAGGCCAAGTATATAAAAGTTTAGGTGAACCTAGTAAACCTGGAAAAGTATACATCCTTCTCCTCTAAGTCAGTATTTCCTCCAATGTGATGCTGTGCTGGGAAAGGTCAGCATAAAGTCAAACTAGCTTGAGAAGTTATGCATGTCATATACTTAAAGAACTCTGAGAAAGTTTTTAGTAAAGAAACAGATTTTTCATTGCTTAACGCAGCACTTTCTGAAAGGTACTTAAACAGGGAATTTTTCAAATGTAGCATATCTTGGGAAACTGTTTCAGGCAAGAAGTTTTCTCTTTTTGGTGATGTTTCTTTTTCTAATGTAAAACTGGGTTTTGGAAAGACACTTTTGTAGAGCTCCGTGACCTTTCTCACCCCCTACTTCTGCTCTTTGCCTGAAACACCCATGCCCTTTTTGTGATACAGGATGCATTCTCATTTATACATTAGTTCAAATGTCAGATCATCTGTGAAGTCTTCTGTTAACGCTTTACCCACATACATACACGTGTACATGCACACACAGCATAAGCACTAAAAGTTTTAAAGTAATAGAATAATATTAAAGACTTCTAACTTTCATGAGCATTTACTATATTAAGACTTGGCTCACCACATCACAAATTTAAAGTAATGCTCAAAATTATTGCTCATTGTCCCATTCATTTCCCTGTATCTCACATATCATTTCTCTGATCCCCTGGTCTTCCATATATCACTGACAACTCCTTCATGGTCTACTTTGCTGGTTCTTTTAATTTCTACAGAGTCTAAATGCTGGCCCACCTTAGCCTTTTGCAGTCACACCACTGGTAATTTCATCACATTTCATATTGAGTATAATGGCTAAGAGCACGGACCTTTGGGCTATACGGTCTGACTTTGAATTACAGCTCAACTACTTTGTTAGATGTGCAACCTTGAGCTAATATTCTATCCTTTCTCACCTCAGGTGGCTCATCTGTAAAAACTGGGATCTTAATGACTATGCCATAGAATTGTTGGGGCATTAAATGAATTAATATCTGCAAGAGTGCTTAGAATAATTCCTGCCACTATATGTGTTTGCTGTTATTATTATCTGTATTCTAGTGACTCATAAACTGTGTCTAGTGTGGAATTCTACCCTGAATCTGTTACTCATGTTAACCAACTACCTACACAGTGTCTGCAAGTGGAAGTCTAATATACACCTCAAGTTCATTATGTATAAAATAGAAAATCTTGTCACCCTTAAGCCAGGGTGAACTCAGTAAATGGCAACTACATCCCGTGGCAAGACTAAAAGACTTGTAGGCCTCTTTGACTTGTCTCTTTCTCTTAAATCATCCATCCAACCATCAAATCTAGATTTCTCTGCCTTTAAGTTATCTAGACTCTTAGCACTTCTTACTCTAATTTCTTACCCATTCGAACCCTCATCCATGTTTCTAGGATCTCTCACCTGAAGCTAAGTACTAGCTTCCTAATTTATCTCTCAGTTTCTGCTTTTGCTCTCTTAAGGGCCATATTTAAAATAAAAGATTGTTGTTGTTATTCAGCTGCTAAGTTGTATCTGACTCTTAATGACCCCATGGACTACAGCATACCAGGCTTCCCTATCTTCACTATCTCCCAGAGTTTGCTTGNGTTGTGCTCACAAGAGGGAAGCCGCCTGCCCACCAGGCCGAGCTATACTCATGGATGCCACACTTCTAGGTTCTCTCTTCCGGGATCCCACTTGCCTCGTGGTTCTGAGGGATGCGGGGGGAGGTCCAGCGGGAGCATGGTTAGTGAGGTAGAAGGGGACAAATGAGTATGATGACATGGGGGTGAGGGAGGACACTCAGGGAGGGAGTCAACTTGCAGCCTGACGGGAGTGGCTGCCCGCCCACCGCGGTCGCCAGGACCTGGCCTGGCTCCACCTCCCCTAAGCAGCTGGCTTACTGGCCTCAGAGGGGAGCGGCCCGGGATGGTTCAGGGCAGACTCTGGTTTTTTTACAGGCCTGTCGAGAGGCGTCTGCTGTGGTGCATTTAAGGCAAAGGCTGTTGTCCCCCAGCTCAAGATCTAGGAAGTCACCAACACTGTTTCACGGTGCTCAGCCCAGGATGGGAGTGTTGCTCCCGCTGGCTCCTCTGCTGTTTTCAGGGAGGTTTGTTTTCCTACCATCAGAGGAATGAAGAACATTGCATAGAAAGTCAACAGAGTTCAACGATCGCCCGTGCATGACAGGACACGAGTTCAGGGAGAACGAAGAAACTCAGGCCAACTTCAGGGGAGAAGGCACCTGCCTGCGGACAGAGCTGTCCCGCGACTCTCGTCCCAGCCTCTTAGGGCACGGCTGCTCGGTGATCTTAGGGCCGGGAGCAGAGGCCAGAGCTTGCGTACAACCTGCCCTCTGCTTGGTCTGCTCATGGGGCTGTGGCAGCCCTGGGTATGGAGGCATTCAGGTGTCTCCTTCCTCCTGGGGCTGAGGGCAGCTGGGGAGAGTCTCTCACAGCCAGAGGGAGCACAGAGGAACACTTCACCCAAAGCTCTGTTGCACTCTGGGTCTGGACCACCAGCCAGCACATCTGCCTTTTAGGGAGACACAAAGAGGCCCACAGGAGGAAGAGAGATGAACAGGGAGGCATTTGTGCTTTGGAAGTACAGGGAAACTCTCCCAGGGAGGCCATGAAGTCCTATCTTTCTGCCTTGGTCACTGGCCTAGACATAGTGGTCACGACTTGAGAGTAGTCGTACAGTCAGGATCCTGGCAGATCCTGGAAATGCCTCCGCAGTCTCCTGACCACAAGCTACCTTGTGTCACGTTGTTCTTTGGGCAGGTAAGCTCCGAGGAAAACTGAGTTGGAGTTAAGATGGCTGTGGTAATCTTTCCTAAAGAAGGGCGACCTGCTAGACAGAAATCACAAGACTCCTCCAGAAGTTCAAGAGAAGAGGCCTCATCTGGGAGCCAGGAGGCGGGAGTGAAGCCACGCCCCTTCTACCTCAGACACCCAAGAGAATGTGGGCAGGAACCAAAGGTCAAGAGGCTGAACTTGGACACTGATTGTATGCGGAGCCTCCACTTAGCCAGCTAAGTAATGGCAAAAACCTTAAGTTATGAACACTGCCTCCAATTAACAAAAAGAAGCCATTTAAAATGGTATAATGGAGCTTGTAATTAAGTGTTAGTGTTTTCTACGGAACGGTGTTCCCCAGGGGAGAGGTACAAATCAGCTTTTTAAACTGATGGAGCGGAAAGAGGAAGAGGTCGGCTGCCTGTGGGAGCTACTGCTTGGAACGCCAGCCAGCGGAAGGTAAAGCCCACGGAGGGGATGCTGTTCAAGGCACTTGAATATTGCTTATCAAGATGAAAGATCAACCCTTGGACTGACTGAGGGGCACAAAGAGGAGGGGGATACCCCGCCCCAGGTTTCTGTTATTTAGTGGCAGCTCTTGTAAGTATTACAGTGACAGCTTAAACACAAGAGATCTAGGATTAGGATCGCAATTAAAAAAAAAATAAATAGAGAAAGAATACAAACACGGAACTGCAAGCAAAATTTAACCAACTGATTGTATCGAGCACCCAGATGTAAGTCTGGCAAAAAAAGACAGAATGGAAATCAACAATAACCTAGTTTTAAAAAAAGAAACAAAACCAACAAAAATGACTAAATTGCCTGGAAGAGCCAAAGTGGCTATTTTAGACGTTACTGTTTGGCCATGAGGATGGACAGAGTTATACTTTTTATCAGTTTCCTCGATTCAACACCTTAGTAAATAACAGTCATGCCTTTAAAGCGAAAACACTACCCTGGCGTTCCCTGTTAACGCCCTGCTTTTCGTTCTACTGAAAGTCGGGTATTTGGAGACTCATTACGTGATGACAGAATTCCTCCTTGAGGTTTTTGTGGAGAGGACTGCACAGTACCGTCAGGGGCTCTGCTACTCACTGTCCTGAGGGTCACGGATGCAAACGCCCTCTTCTCAGTGCACCTGGATTCAGCCAGATGGGAATCCTTTTTCCCCTTAAGCTCCTCCGTGTTGAATTCTCTGCTCACTGAACCAGATTTCAAACTCAGAGTGATATGAAACCATCAAAAGACAAACGGCCTGCCTCCCAGCCTCCTAGAGCCTTCTGCAAACTTCTTCTTCATGAAAAGGCATTGTCTTTAGTGTAGTGACTCTTAAATG
>SJYV01031804.1:79683-92269 GCA_006410875.1 Neotragus pygmaeus | reverse complement strand
CCCATGTAACCAGTTTGGTTAATTTTCTGTAACTGCTTTTCATTCTTTCGGCCCTTTGATGGATAAGGATAAGAGGCTTCTGGAAGCTTCCTGGTGGGAGGGACTGGCTCTGGGGGAGTCTGGGCTTTACTCTGATGGGCAGGACCATTCTCAATAAATCTTTAATCCAACTTTCTGTTGATGGGTAGGGCTGTGTTCACTCTCTGTAGTTTGGCCTGAGGCCAGATTATGGTAGAGGTAATGGCTGTAATGGTTAATTCCTTCATAAGGACTTACACCAGCACACTGTAGCTCCCAGGACTGTTGCAATCCCAAAGAAAGGTAATGCTAAAGAATGTTTCAACTACCGCACAATTGCACTCATCTCACACGCTTGCAAAGTAATGGTCAAAGTTCTCCAAGCTAGGCTTCAACAGTACGTGAACCAAGAAATCCCACATATTCAAGCTGGAGTTAGAAAAGGCAGAGGAACCAGGGATCAAATTGCTAGCATCTGTTGGATCACAGAAAAAGCAAGAGAATTCCAGAAAATCATCCACTTCTGCTTCATTCACTACACTAAAGCCTTTGATTGCATGGATCACAATAAACCATGGAAACTTGTTAAAGAGATGAGAATACCAGACCACCTTACCTGTCTCCTGAGTAATCTATATGTAGATCAAGAAGCAACAGTTAGAACTGGACATGAAACAACAGACGGGTTNTTCTGCTTCATTCACTACACTAAAGCCTTTGATTGCATGGATCACAATAAACCATGGAAACTTGTTAAAGAGATGAGAATACCAGACCACCTTACCTGTCTCCTGAGTAATCTATATGTAGATCAAGAAGCAACAGTTAGAACTGGACATGAAACAACAGACGGGTTCCAGATTGGCAAAGGAGTACGTCAAGGCTGTATATTGTCACCCTGCTTATTTAACTTATATGCAGAGTACATCATGCGAAATGCTGGGCTGGATGAAGCACAAGCTGGAATCAAGATTGCTGGGAGAAATATCAGTAACCCCATATATGCAGATGACACTATCCTTGTGCCAGAAAGTGAAGAAGAACTAAAGAGCATCTTGATGAAAGTGAAAGCTAGTAAAAAACTTGCTTAACATTCAAAAAATGCAGATCATGAGATCGGGTCCCATCACTTCATGGTAAATGGATGAGAAAACAATGGAAACAATGAGAGACTTTATTTCCTTGGGCTCTAAATTCACTGCAGGTGGTGATTGCAGCCATGAAATTAAAAGACGCTTGCTCCTTTGAAGAAAAGTTATGACCAACATATGCAGCATATTAAAAAGCAGAGACATTACTTTGCCAACAAAGGTCCATATAATCAAAACTATGGTTTTCAAGTAATCATGTATGGATGTGAGTGTTGGACCTTAAAGAAAGCTGAGCATGGAAGAATTGATGCTTTTGAACTGTGGTGTTGGGAAAGACTCTTCAGAGTCCCTTGGACAGCAAGGAGATCAAACCAGTCCATCCTAAAGGAAATCAGTCCTGAATATTCATTGGAAANCAGCCATGAAATTAAAAGACGCTTGCTCCTTTGAAGAAAAGTTATGACCAACATATGCAGCATATTAAAAAGCAGAGACATTACTTTGCCAACAAAGGTCCATATAATCAAAACTATGGTTTTCAAGTAATCATGTATGGATGTGAGTGTTGGACCTTAAAGAAAGCTGAGCATGGAAGAATTGATGCTTTTGAACTGTGGTGTTGGGAAAGACTCTTCAGAGTCCCTTGGACAGCAAGGAGATCAAACCAGTCCATCCTAAAGGAAATCAGTCCTGAATATTCATTGGAAAGACTGTTCCTGAAGCTGAAGCTCCAGTACTTTGGCCACCTTATGTGAAGAACTGACTCATTGGAAATAACCCTGATGCTTGGAAATATTGAAGACAGGAGGAGAAGGGGACAACAGAGGATCAGATGGTTGGATGGCATCACCAACTTGATGGACATGAGTTTGAGCAAGTTCCAGCAGTTGGTGATGGACAGGAAAGCCTGGTGTGCTGGTTTCATGGGGTCAAAGAGTCATACACGAGTGAATGACTGAACTGAAGTGAACTGAATAATTACTAGGATTTGCAACCCACTCCAGTACTCTTGCCTTGAAAATCCCATGGATGGAGGAGACTGGTAGGCTGTAGTCCATGGGGTCACAGAGAGTCGGACACTTACTGAGCGACTTCACTTTCACTTTTCACTTTCATGCATTGGAGAAGGAGATGGCAACCCACTCCAGTGTTCTTGCCTGAAAAATCCCAGGGATGGTGGAGCCTGGTGGGCTGCCATCTGTGGGGTCGCACAGAGTCGGACACGACTGGGGCAACTTAGCAGCAGCAGTAGCAAGACCAACAAATCTGTGCAGACCATAGTTCAATCCACCACAGGAGTGGGGAAGTGGGTGTGGGTGGCTAATCTTAGCCATGTGACTAGGTGTTTAGAAGAACTACCAGATCCATTGATTAAATCACTTTGTATCAAAGTCAGAATAATTTGGGGGTTCATTTTTATTTTACTAAGGACTTTGTAATACAAATATTTCAATAATGAATAGACTGAGAACATGAGAGCATTCCTGGGTATTTGCTTTCTGTTCAGACCTTCCAGCTGTATTCTCAGCAAAGCCAATGCCAAATGTTCAACTACCTGCCCACTCACCAGAGTGGATTAGCTACAAAATGAAGAGGAGATATGCAGAAATTTAGATTTTGTAGCTTATTTCATTTACCTTTAGAATGTTTTCCTCTTATGATAACCATTTGAATATTTTCTTTATATCACATTATATGAATAATGGCTTTATACTTCATTTGAACTTTCCGATGTGAATGTGGATTTAGATAGTCCCCATATAAGGTCCATACATAAAAGATATGTATAAAAAGACATGACGGCCATTCATGTAAAAATGTTGTCAACAGAAAGCTACACAAATGGAAATGGTTTTAGCATGCATGAATTTCTTTCCTTTCCAAATGCTTCCTAAGTGTGAACAAAGTAAAAGTCTTTACAAAGTTTAAATCAGGTAATCTGTGTTCTTCTTCCTTGCATAGTAGAGTCAATGTTCTTTCATAATCATGGAGCACTCATCCCAGATGGGCTAAGGACAGAGGAAGGTGGTACTTTTATTTCAGTTCAGTTCAGTTCAGTCACTCAGTCATGTCTGACTCTTTGCGACCCATGAACTGCAGCACGCCAGGCCTCCCTGTCCATCACCATCTCCCAGAGTTCACTCAAACTCCTGTCCATCGAGTTGGTGATGCCATCCAGCCATCTCATCCTCTGTCATCCCCTTCTCCTCCTCCCAGCATCAGGGTCTTTTATTAGGCCATTAAAATTATAAAATTCAGGTTGTAAATGATTCAAAAGGTAATGAATGCATTTTGAGGCAAAATTCTTCTCCTTGTACACAATGAGTTGGAGTACAGTTTTGTGTAAAATCACCCTACATCCTGAAAAATATGATGTATTTAATTTTTTAAATAACTTGGTTTATTCCTATATTGCATGCTATCAGTATACAGCTCAAATCATTATACTTCATGCAGTATTACAGTTAAAATTGGAATAAATTATATTTATGTCTAAGAACATTACTTGAGAAAGAGAATTTAATAAGAAATTCTGATTTTTAAAACCCTTTTATCAATTTAAACTTTAGAAAGAAAAAATACATTTTTTTCTAAATTAAGTAACCATGATATGAAAATATCTATCTACATTTTGTTAGGTTTAACTTTTCTTTTTTGTTGATTATAGAAAAACATATTGTGTTAAAGATTATTATTTTGATTATTACTTTCCCAAGAGACTTCAGTCTGAATTAAAATGCTATAACTTAAGTCTTATTAAAATGTATACTGAAACATTCATATGTCATGCAATCAATTTTCACTCAAGAAAAACATTTAATAGTTATTTAAATAATCATGAGTTTCTATTGTCCCTTTTATTCAAATATTTGAACACTCTGGAACTGACCCCAAACATCTGCCCCAAATTCCACTGGGAAGTAGGGGGCTTGTTATGTATAGAAATTCTGAACCCTACCTTGTACCCACTTAGCAACATCTCTGGAAATATGGTTCATGAATCAGCTTCTCATAAGCCATCTAGATGATTGTTAAGCTTATTAATATTTGAGAATCCAGGATTAAAAGGGACAGATTAGTTGATCTTAACCTTGTCAACACTGGTAATCTCTGGGCTCTGCAGTACATGGGGTGAACCTATTCAGTGACTGTCAGCTTCTCCCAGAGGAAGTTATCCAAGGGGTAGAAAAAGAGAGAAAGCCTAGCCGCCACCCACTGTTCCCAGAGTTCTGGGGTCCTGGCCAAAGATAGCAGGCAGCATATCTTCCCTTCCCTCCTCTCTCCCTCCATATTGTCCTCCTTCCCTCCCTTTCCTGATTCCTTCTTAATGTCTTCAGTATTGTTAGAAAAAAAGGTATGTTGTGGGGGTGATGGAATTTCCAGAAGATAACAACAAAACCCTCCCTTATCACATCTACCTGGCTCAGTCTCATTGAACACTCTCAAAACAGGTTCTTACAAAGGAAAGTGTCCATTTTTTGTGTTATTGTCATGGACAAAAAAAGAAAAGAAATAGTGTCATCAACCATCTGTCCCTGGCCTTTCTCCCATCTTTGGTCCCAGTGAGACATCACTCTCCCTCTGGATAAGTGTGACTGAAGATGGATATAAATATCATGCAGTCTTTATCATGACTTTACTTCCTATTTCCCATTTTCAGATCCCTATTCTAGAGAAGGTTTTAACAAGTAGCATCAGAAATCAAAACACCATCTGAACAAGCAAGTACCTCTGAATCTGTACTTGCTTCTTGGGAGCAAATCACTGGAGCTCAGCCCGATGCTCATCATGTCCATCAGAAGCACCTGGACTAATGGCTGACTTGCCTCTCCCAAGATTATCACATCACAAGTCAGCGCTTTGTATTAATTACCCCAGACGCTTCCCAGACCTAGATAAATGGGGAGATGGAGTGCTTAAACTTTTTTGATTCAATTTAAAGACAGNATGGACTGGTTGGATCTCCTTGCAGTCCAAGGGACTCTCAAGAGTCTTCTCCAACACCACAGTTCAAAAGCATCAGTTCTTTGGCACTCAGCCTTCTTCACAGTCCAACTCTCACATCCATACATGACCACAGGAAAAACCATAGCTTTGACTAGACACATAGATCAGTGGAACAAAATTGAGATCCCAGAAATAAACCAAAGTATATACTTATACTTGTCAAGTACTTGACAAGGTATCCAAGAATATTCAATAGAGAAAAGAAAGTCTCTTCCATTAATGGTGCTGGTATAGTTAGACAGTCACATGTGAAATTATTGAAACTGGATCCATTTCATACACCATTCAAAAAAATCAATTCAAAATGGATTGAATGAAAAACATCAACTTTAAAAGATATCTGTACCTCCGTATTTATAGCAGCATTATTTATAAAATTGAAGACATGGAAACAACGTAAGTGTCTACTGATAAATGAATGAATAAAGAAGTCATGGTGTGTATAGATATACAGATAAAGATATATAATGAAATGTTATTAAACCATTTAAAAAATCAATAAATCTTATCATTTTCAGCAACATGAATGGTCCTTGAAAACATTATGCTAAATGAAATATCCAGACAAAGCCAAATACTCTGTGATCTCACTTATATGTGGAATCTAAGGAAAAAAAAAAAACAGAAAACATAACTTAGTCATTAGGTATAAACTTCCAGTTATAAGATAAATGTTACTAGAGTTGTAATGTACAACAATGATGATGATGAATATTGTTTATGATAATAAGAAAGCTGTTAAGAGTATATCAAAACAGTTTTCATCACAAGGGGAAAATGTTTTCTTCTTTTCTTTTTATTATGTCTATATGAGATAATGGGTGTTACTAAACCTATTGTGATAATCATTTCACAATATATGAAATCAAAGCATCATGATATATATCTCAAACTTATACAGTAAGGCATGTCAGTTATTTCTCAATAAAACTAGAGAAAAAAAGATTTTTTCATACACATGTTAAAACATATTATGTTTTTTCCTCACTAAGCAGCATAAAATAACCATAAATATGTGGGAATAACTGCTACATTCCCAATAACCAGAACAGCACTGTCATAGTAGGTATTCAATAAAAGTTTGGTTAAATAAAGAAATATTTTAAATATGTGTGTACACAATGTATTATGTTTATGACATATCTCTATTGTGGAATAAAAAAATTTCCCTAAATCTTTGAGTAAAATGGATGCTCTAGGAAGCGTGCACAATGAGGTTTCCTGTGCTGCTTCAAACCTCAGGTAGGAGAAACTCAGTGGCTTTCCCTGAAGAGTTCTGCCAGGTTTTAAGAGAACAAAGGAACTCTCCCTCCTCAAACAGTGCATGTTGAAAGATATTTCTATGGATTAAATATAGATATAACTCAGGACAAATCAGTTTCAAACATCTTGTATACCAATTGCTATCCTGTATTCCAAGCCTAAGAATATTTTAAGTCCTCGAGACCCCAATATTTGTTAGTGGTCCTATGTGCTACTAATTCCCTATCTCCTACAGCAGCTCAGCAAGTAGAAGAGTCTGCATTTGTCAGAGCCAAGAATTTCTCATAATCAGTTCTGGTCCCATTCACTGCAGTTCATAAGAATCTGTCATATTCCTATAAGGAATAAGGGTCAGACAGGTCATTCAAGCCCGCTATAGAAGAGAGAAGGGAAGAAGAGAAAAGTGCAACATGTGAATGAACTGATACAATGAAAATAACCAAGGAGCTACATAGAAGCAAGCACAAATAACACTATTCCTTTAGCCACTTTTCTCTTCCAGCTTCTGCAGAGGTGTGGACAACATGGCCTTAAACCATTTAACCTGGAATTTCCCCACAGTAAAATTCTCAAGGAACGTTTATTGTTTCCCTTCCTCTCCCCTTGCCTCCTTACTTGGCCTTGTGCTTTTAGTTTCAGGATTCTTATTTCCATTTCTACTTAATATAAAAAGCAAACCAGCATCGTGTTCTCTGTATATTATGCAAAAATTAAAAAAGAACAACCCTTACAGCTCACCATCCCATGTTGATCACAAAAGACAGATCTATGTGACCAATAGGGGAGCTCTGAAATCAGTCTCCATGTGTTGTTGTCCAGTGGCACCATTTGGAAGTTGGGTGACTTTGGGCAAATTGCTTAACATCTCTATGCTTCATATTCTTCTTTAAAACTATGATAACATTTTTTAGGTTGTTGATAAGATTGAATGAGAACCTGTATATAAAACCCTTAAAACTGTGCCTATATAAAGTACACACTCTTTTATTCCTAGGAGGTATTATTCTAAGTGTTAATGAGGTTCAAGCTCTCAGCCTGACCAAAGGGTCTCCAGTGGCCATCCTCTGCTCACCTCTGCTGTTTCTTGCCTGCTCTTCATCACCCTGCCTATCTCCCAGGTTACTTTTTAGTCCCAAACTATGAACTTTATTATCTCTGTCCTCTTTATCTTTGCTCATACTGCACTGCCTAGTTATCATTCAACATTCATTTTACAAAGCCTATTTTCTATTAAGCTCCAGCCAAGTGAAATTGAATGTTGCAACATTTGTGCCCCTGGCCAGTCATTTTCTGCAAGTTTCTTCATTTCTCTTTCCTTCATTCCTCCTCTCTATTAAGAAGCTTTCAAAGGCAGGAGAGTGTTTTAGTCAGCCTTTTAGCCATAGTACCTAGCAGCTGTTATATAGAATGCATTTAGAAAAATGTATGTTGAATTAAAACAGACTTCAAGACTCAGCCTGGTAGTTCTGAAGTTATAAAATTCTGTTTAAAATACAACCACAGGAATTGGCTCAACGACCTTTTCTGGCAGCATATTTCATTTATTACTATGAACTGCATAAAGTAATTGTCTTTATTTGTTCAAAATTCATTGCCCTTTGATCACATCTAGTGAATTTAATTAAGGAACTTACTTTATTAATTGAATTCAATTTTGAATATAACAGATATGTTTCTAACATCACTCAGAATACTTTAAAAAATGTTTTATTTATAAGAAAAGTAGTGCTTCTCTTGGCTATTTTCCTTTTCTTTCATTTATAAGAATCATGGTGTTTTACTTAATCATTTATAGCATCTTAATCAATTGGTTCAACAATAATTGTTAAATAGTATATAAAGCAAGAGTGTGTCTCTTTTTCCCTTTCAGTGAATTTTACCCTAATTAACTGAAGTACCCTACATAAAATATCTAAGTAATTTATATTTTTCTATTCATCCTTTGTAAAAGAAAAAAAAAGTGCTCTACAATAATGGCTCAAAAATGCATTTGAGTTTGTGAAACAGTGAAATTAATGAATAGGATTTTATACTTTATTAAAATATACTCAATATCCAAACATTTCTCTTCATTATCATTGTCCTCAAATTTACCACCATCATATCTCAACTACTGCAGTACTCTTTGAAGGCTATTGCTTCTGGACTTGTCTTTCTACTAGTCACAGAATATTCCAAATGATCTTTTAAAATCTTAATCAGATCATGATAATCCCCTGGTCAAACCTTTCCTAACTCCATTGTATCACAAAGTCTGAACCCCTTAGAGTGGCCTATGAGGCCCAGTATCACTCAGCTACTATCTGCCTATCAACCTCCAACTCTGCTACTCCTCCCCTCCCCCTGGGCCCTGGGTCCCTATGCTACAGGCACACCATTGTTGCTTTCTCCCTGCCTCCTTGAATATGCTATGCTTGTTTCTGTCCTGGCCCTTGCCACCTAGTATCCCCTCTCCTTATCTTCAGTTCAAACATGACCAGTAGGCCCCCCTTCCCTGACTGCCTCCACTCAGCGTGACACCCAGTTCTCCTGTTGTGGCCTCTCTCTGCTGACACTTCTCACAGTCAGTTTTTCTCAAATTTGTGTCTGCCCAATGGCCTTGCAAATTCAGTCTGCCCTGGATCTTGGCTTCCAGGCCCATTAGAGTCTCTGCTGTTACATATATTGATACTTCCCTCTTCTGCCATCTACTTAAAGCTGAAAACCTTACGAACCCCTGTGACTAGCTCATTTTGCTCCCAGTAGGATCAATTTTTCTCAATTCATTATCCATGCCACACAGTAACCTAGGGAGATGGGATTGTGATTTGGGCCTCTTCATGCCGTTGATCTCTCATGATATTACTAGGTCTCAGTCAGGTGTTGGCTTTGGATTTTACGGCATAACAATCTCTTCTCAAACCCATAAGTAAAAGCCCTTCAAATTCTCTCAACCAGTAATTTCTAATGCTTCTTCCCTTGGAGGGTTGAGCTCGAAAAGCTGGGAAGAGGACTTCCCTGGTGATCCAGTGGTTTGATCTCTGCTGCAGGAAGATTCCACATGCCACAGGGCATCTAAGCCTGTGTGCCACAACTACAGAGCCCATGCATTGCAACAAGAGAAGTGACCACAATGAGAAGCCCTTGCACCACAACTTGAGACTGGGCCCCACTTCCTGCACCTGGAGCAAGCTCAAGGGCATCAGTGAAGACCCAGCACAACCAGTAAACAAATAGCAAGCTTGCAGGAGGAAACAAGAGCTGTGGCAGCCACTTTCCCCTTCCTTTCCCTGGGGTCATCTTCATTCTCCCTCTTCTGGCATTTCTCATAAAATAGGTAAAGAAGGCTTTCTTCCTTTCTACAGAAATGAAGTGATCTTTCTACAGGAATTAAACTCCTTTATATAAAGTTTTGTTTCTTGAAAACCTAGTAAAACAAACATCAAGATGAAGAGCAAAAACCTGTGAGTCCCATTAATGTTTCATCCTCACTGAGTCTCTGGATCTTGGCAAAACATCCAAATAATAGACTAATACACCACACTTTGCCTCTATGTGTAAGGGAGAACAAAAGGAATTTAGAAATTCTTCTCAAGACTGCCTGACTTTAAGCCATACAACAAAATAGTGTTATAAATGACAGAAGCTAAGTGTTTGTCCCCACCTCTACGCCATGTCAAGCAGATGCCTTGACTGCCCTAGGAAGAAAAATAAGTCTCTAGGTATGCAGAAAAGAAAATCTGTTGTAATTGTTTGACTAGGTTAGACACAAAGGTAGGAAATTTAAGAGAATAATGGTTTCCTCACATGTTATACAAAAAGGAGAATAGAGATACTAACTTTATTCAGATAAAACTTTATCAACAAAAAATAATAACCATATAAGAGTAACTCCATATCTTGAGTGTTATTTGTTCAGCATACTGTATCATTATTCAGGTTTGAAATACACACATGAACATATGTACTTGTTGGCTGTCATTATTTGCTCTCATTCTAGATAGGTTCTAAATGTTTGATATTTCTGACTTTTCAGCCACACTCACTTCAAAAGCATAAAATAATATGTTGGGTGGTTAAAAACACAGTAGGAATGGCATTTCATGCTGAGACAGAAAACCATTAAAAAAAAGTCACAGATGCTCAAGTATGAACTGAAGCCATTGACAAAGGTGTAAATCCCCCTTCTCTGTTTTTCTTAATTTATTAGATATATTGGTCCTTTATGTCTTAATTTATAACCAACACATTACATATGTTACATGCAATTACTGTATTTGTAGTGTTCCTCATTTAACAACTCTAAACACAAGATATAGAATTTCAACAGAGAAACTTAATCTGTCTTAAGACATATCTCAATTTTTGTTTTAGATTGGAGACTCAAGTGGTATTGAACATAGATATCTAGGCAGAATTATCTTACAGTATTCAGGGAGCCATAGGCAAGGGAAGACACATTTGAGTAGGTACTTTGAAGTTAGGGCTGAATTTGACTCCAGCTACAATACATTTCAGCTTCTTAATATGTACAAGCCCATCTTACCCTATTATTAAATGATAATTTGACAATTACACAAACCTAAAAGAACATTCAACACGTATTATAAAATATAGATGAGTTTTCATACCTTTCATACCATACTTTCTCATACCTTTGAAAAGATAACAATTAGGTGAGATTTTATGTTAAAGACAAGCAGAAATGCCTCATCTACCCTCCACATTTTGCTTATCTTTAAATGTGTTTGCATCCACTATTGAAATGTAAATAAAAGAAAAAATGTACTTAAGTACAGCAAAACATCCAAATAATAAGACTATTAGGGTACTCTTTCTACCCTCTTCTGATGCCTATGTCAGAAGCTTTCTCTATCTCCTTTATACTTTAATAAAGTATACTTTTATTACACAAAAGCTCTGAGTGATCAAGCCTTGTCTCTGGCCCTGAATTGAATTCTTCTCCCCTGGAGGCCAAGAATCCCAGTGTCTTTTTGTGATTCAGCAACAGCCTTTCATCTTGGGGGCTTGTCCTGGATTCTTCAGAACAGGATGGGAGCTAACAATTCTAGCCTCACTCCTTTGAACTATAGCATGAAAAATTGGGATAGATTTGATCCCCAGGGCTTAAAGAAGACACACCTGGTCTTCCTATGTGATACTGCATGACCACAGTATCCATTGGATGATGGTGAACAGTGGCTGGTTGGAGGGTCTCTTAAGTATAATACTGTTTTACAATTAGACCAGTTCTGTAGAAAACAGGGGAAATGGGTAGAACTAGCATTTCTCTCTGAGAAATATGCCAGACTTATGTCCTAAGGGTATAGATTTGGGTGTGACTCCTTCAGTTCCCTCCGGTCCTCCTACTTTCCTAGATGAGATGGAGGACCAGGAGACAAAGAGATAAAGAAAAGCAGATTTCTCCAATCTATCCCTGGGATCATATGCACAGAGCAGCCAGAGAGACTGAGGAACAGCCACACAAGGTGTTGCCTCTTCATAAAGCACACATTGGGAGAAATAATCAGTCTATGAGAGGTAAGGAGAAAAGGAAAGATATAAGCATTTGAATTCAGAGTTCCAAAGAATAGCAAGAAGAGATAAGAAAACCTTCTTCAGCGATCAATGCAAAGAAATAGAGGAAAACAACAGAATGGGAAAGACTAGAGATCTCTTCAAGGAAATTAGAGGTACCAAGGGAACATTTCATGCAAAGACAGACTCAATAAAGGACAGAAATGGTATGGACCTAACAGAAGCGGAAGATATTAAGAAGAGGTGGCAAGAATACACAGAAGAACTATACAAAAAACATCTTCATGACCCAGATAATCATGATGGTGTGATCATTCATCTAGAGCCAGACATCCTGGAATGTGAAGTCAAGTGGGCCTTAGAAAGCATCACTATGAACAAAGCTAGGGCAGGTGATGGAATTCCTATTGAGCTGTTTCAAATCCTGAAAGATGATGCTGTGAAAGTGCTGCACTCAATATGCCAGCAAATTTGGAAAACTCAGCAGTGACCACAGGCCTGGAAAAGGTCAGTTTCCATTCCAATCCCAAAGAAAGACAATGCCAAAGAATGCTCAAACTACCGCATAATTACACTCATCTCACACGCTAGTAAAGTAATGCTCAAAATTGTCCAAGCCAGACTTCAGCAATATGTCAACTGTGAACTTCCTGATGTTCAAGCTGGTTTTAGAAAAGGCAGAGGAACCA
>SJYV01031804.1:46872-77693 GCA_006410875.1 Neotragus pygmaeus | reverse complement strand
TGAGCGCCGAAGAATTGATGCTTTTGAACTGTGGTGTTGGAGAAGACTCTTGAGAGTCCCTTGGACTGCAAGGAGATCCAACCAGTCCATTCTGAAGGAGATCAACCCTGGGATTTCTTTGGAAGGAATGATGCTAAAGCTGAAACTCCAGTACTTTGGCCACCTCATGTGGAGAGTTGACTCATTGGAAAAGACGCTGATGATCGGAGGGATTGAGGGCAGGAGAAGGGGACAAGACAGGATGAGATGGCTGGATGGCATCACGGACTCAATGGACGTGAGTCTGAGTGAACTCCAGGAGATGGTGATGGACAGGGAGGCCTGGCGTGCTGCGATGTATGGGGTCACAAAGTCTGACACGACTGCGCGACTGAACTGAACTGAAGTCTTTTTCTTATCAAGAAATACAAAGAATCAAGAAGGATCTGGGAGACTATTTAAAGGACCCAGAAAAATATCTTAGAGCTTTTAAAGGTGTTACTCTGCTTTATGACCTTACTTGGAAGGATGTGATGTATATCTTGGGACAAACGCTGACTCCTGACTCAAAGAGTTTTGGGCAAAGTGGTTGCTTATGGAGATGAGTGGCTTGGTAATGAATCAGTATGGAAGAGGGAGGACAAGATATCCGCCCTCTCCACTGGAAATCAGGTGGTCCCAATTACAGAACCAGACTGGGACTACAACACAGCTAAAGGAAGATGGGATCAGAGTTATTTTGTCAGATGTATTCTTGAAGGACTCAGGCACGTGAGTGCTAAGCCTTTAAACTATGGCAAATTGGCAAACATAGATCAGGAGGAGAAGGAAGCTCCTGGTATATTCCTAGAGAGACTGAGAGAAGCCCTTCGCAGATTCACTGAGATGATCTCGAAAGTGAAGAGGGAAAAGTATTCTTAAAGGATAGTTTCTCACGCAGTCAGCTCCAGATATCTGCCGTAAGCTATTAATATGGGCATATGGACCAAATCAGTCTTCAGATAATCTGTTACAACTGGCTCAGACAGTTGATAGGGAATATGAAGAAAATAAATAAAAACAGAAAAAGACAAAGGAACAGGCGGAAGCCCTCTCAATGGCTATGAGAACAGTTCTTAAACAGCCTGAGAAAAATGCCCAGAGGGACCCAGGTGAAAAGGGATGGACTTGCTATTACTGTGGAAAGGAGGGGCAACTCAAATGGGATTGCCCTCAGGCATGTAAGCCGCCCCCGGTCTGTAAGGGACCACACTGGAAGAGACACTGCCCCCAGAGGCATAGGTTTCAGGGGTCAGACTCTCAAGACAATTAGGACTGAAGGTGCCCAGGGGGCCCTACACAAGCTCCCATCCTAATTACCCCTGAGGAACTCCTGGTATTAATAACTGGTGTGGGGAGGGGGGGCAATCTGTTGATTTCCTTTTAGATACTGGGGCAACTTACTCTGTGCTTACTGACGCCCCTGGCCCGCTTTCTCCCCAATCCACTTCCGTAATGGGACTGTCTGGACAAGCCAAAAGGTGGGCCTGACAATCTATGTGAGCCTACTTCTGTTGACTCCAAAAATCCTGAGTCTGCCATTTGATCCTCAAGACAATGCCTTCCTGTCCTGGGCTCACTCCTATGCAGTGACTGAGCAGTTTCACAATCAGTCTAACTGCTGGGTCTGTGGAGCACTCCCCTCTTCATCAGTGGACGGCTTCCTGTGGTAGACATCTCCGCTTCAAGGAAAAGACTTTCTCCAAGTCTGCAAATATCTTCAACAACAATTGCATGTGATGCCTCTTCTTAAATGATGGACTGATGTAACTATAGACACAATGTGACTTTTCATTTAGATAATGACTATTTTGCCTTACGTCTGTAACTGTATAATGGGGTTTTCTAACCGTCTGAAAGCTTTTAAGTTGCAAATGGTTTTCCAAGCTCCTATGAGTGCCATGGCCTCCTCCAACTATTACTTGAGGCCCCTGGATCAGAGACCCTCAATATGAGGGTTGGGAGAATATGTTGCCTCAACAATTTAGGGGCCATGCCCCTAAACAGCAGGAAGTTGTTATGGAATGAAACCAATGCCCCTTTCGCTTGGCAAAATAATTCTCCTAAAAGAAAAGGGGGGAATGAGAGAGTCATTTCCTAGGCTGGTTGATAAGAAGTCTGGGGGTCCCCAAGGGGAGAGGGGTCTGGAATTCTTGAAGAAGAAGAAAGAACAAACTTTTTTTTCCTCTACATTCCTTCAGTTCAGTTCAGTTCATTTCAGTCATGTCCGACTCTTTGCGACCCCATGAATCACAGCACGCCAGGCCTCCCTGTCCATCACAAACTCCTGGAGTTCACTCAAACTCACATCCATCGAGTCAGTGATGAAATCCACCCATCTCATCTCTATCATCCCCTTCTCTTCCTGCCCCCAATCCCGCCCAGCATCAGGGTCTTTGCCAATGAGTCAACTGTTCGCATGAGGTCACCAAAATATTGGAGTTNTCAAACTCACATCCATCGAGTCAGTGATGAAATCCACCCATCTCATCTCTATCATCCCCTTCTCTTCCTGCCCCCAATCCCGCCCAGCATCAGGGTCTTTGCCAATGAGTCAACTGTTCGCATGAGGTCACCAAAATATTGGAGTTTCAGCTTCAGCATCAGTCCTACCAATGAACACCCAGGACAGTTCTCTTTGAGGATGGACTGGTTGGATCTCCTTGCAGTCCAAGGGACTCTCAAGAGTCTTCTCCACAGTTCAAAAGCANAGGGCAGAAATAAATGCCAAAGAAACAAAAGAGACCATAGCAAAAATCAACAAAGCCAAAAGCTGGTTCTTTGAAAGGATAAATAAAATTGACAAACCATTAGCCAAACTCATCAAGAAACAAAGAGAAAAAAATCAAATCAATAAAATTAGAAATGAAAATGGAGAGACTTTAAATTAATGTCATTTAAGCCAACAAAGGAGAAGGCAATGGCAACCCACTCCAGCACTCTTGCCTGGAAAGTCCCAAGGGCAGAGGAGCCTGGTAGGCTGCAGTCCATGGGGTCACTAAGAGTCGGACACAATTGAGTGACTTAACTTTCACTTTTCACTTTCATGCATTGGAGAAGGAAATGGCAACCCACTCCAGTGTTCTTGCTTGGAGAATCCCAAGGACGGGGGAGCCAAGTGGGCTGCCGTCTATGGGGTTGCAGAGTCGGACACAACTGAAACGACTTGGCAGCAAGCCCCCCCAAACAAATATAATGAGTTCTCCTTTCTTATGTTTGGAGTGTCATAATCTATCTCACAGTGAATCTCTATGCTGCTAAGGGGTAAAATCTGGAATATGCCCCTTTGGTTTTACGGGTGCACAATATCACATATTCATTATGCTCAGAGTTGAGGTTGAAGATGGAAAATCGTCTTACATGATAAAATGAGAAGCACTTAAAAGTAAGTCTTCAAGGAACAGAAAATAAGCAATGTGCTAGACAACTAGAATTTTAGGAAAGTAGTATTAATTCAACATTAACTTGTTTATACTGCTATGATAAAATACCACTCCATCTAAAATTTCAGAACTACCTGTCAACTATATCTTGTTTGAAAGTTCATGGGGAAATTAAGAGATGAGTCCCATATCCAGGTCAAAGCAGTCAGAGAGAAAGAAACATTTATGGTAGAATTAGAAAAGCTCCAGTGTAGAAATTCAGAACACCAAATAATCAGAAGTTTATATAATCCCTAGAATTCTCAGAAATCTTTGGTACACTGAAATTTTTTATAGAGCATGGAATAATTGATTAGAAACCTCAAATGGAGAGATTGCTATTTATATCTATGTTACTTTTGTTGTTGTTTAGTCACCAAGTCATGTCCGACTCTTTCTGACCCCATGAACTGTAGCCCATCATGCTCCTCTGTCCATGGGATTTCCCAGGCATGAATACTGGAGTGGGTTACCATTTCCTTCTCCAGGGGATCTTCCCAACCCAGGGATCAAACCTGTGTCTCCTGCATTGGCCAGCAAATTCTTTACCACTGAGCCACCAGGGAAGCCCTAAATTTTGTTATTATACAAACATTAAAGCAATATTTAAAAGCTCAAGAAGATGTATTATACTCAGAATCCAACCACCCCAGAAATTCACATAGCCTTTTGTCTGTTTCATTTCTAATCCATATGTATCACAACTTTATGTAGTATAATTGTGCTTTGATTTTGTTTCAATACCAGATCATAAACATTTTAACATATTCATTATTTTATATGTCCTAATAATGAGTATTTACTTAGCTCTTTTTTCATATATTTGGGTGTTGGTGGTATTACTTCAAATACCTATATTTATCAAACATTTTTGTCTTCATTTTGAATCTTTTTCTCTAACAGAGGAAGTAGAATTCTGGCTTAAGAGCAAGTCTCTAAATATTCAGCGTATACTAGATATGTGGCTAAGGAAATGGTTCTAAATCTTCCTAGACTTCCTTTCATCAAGTGAAAAAATGGAGATAAAAATAGGGTTTATATTGTAGAATTGTTAAAAGGATTAAATGCAAAACTGTATAAGATTATGCAGTGTCTATTTGGGCAAATTCCTAGAAATTAAACTATCAAGGCAAAAAATATGACTACACATATTCTTTCCAAAATTGTTACACAAGTTGTTAACTTCCAGGGTATTCAACTGCTTAAAAAAATGAAAATCATCTTCAATACCTTAAACAAAAAACCACAAAGCTGAATTGATTGCTAACTTAAGGAAAAGAGAAGTATATTGTTGGGGTAGAGACTTTCAGAGCAAAGGCTGCTAAAGTTCTTAAACTTGGGAAATGGTTACTCAGTGAAACAGAAACATATTTATGCCATCCCTTATGCTCTGCTGGGGATGGGAGACATTGAAAATTTTCAATTATATGCAGTGACTTATCAGACTTTGAGGCATTTGAAAGCAAAATATTCTCTGCCCCTGCTTCCAACTAGGAGACTGAATATGGTCTCTATAAACGTGTTCATAATTTCAAACTACACCTTGAACTGTTGTCATTTGCTATTATAAACATACTTATTTGATTTAAATAAATTCCATGGAGCAGAGACAATGCTATTTCTGCATTCTTTAATTTTCTTATAGGACTTATTAGAGCATGATCAGGCAGACAATGCAAAATATAAGTTGATGACTAAAAGGGTAAAGAACAACCATCTATAACAATATTAAATAACTAAGCAAAGAATTTAGATCTAAAGGTCAAGGCTTATTAACCTAAATAATAATTCATAAAACACATTTTATGAAGTTTCAGGTTATTATTTAGCCTGAGAGGCAATAATTTCTCTTTTTAGAAATTACTTTTTCTTTCAATAATTGTAAAGGACTACTTGGGACAAATTTAAATTAATATATTTTAAAAGTAACTGACTCAGCTACCTAAGTATCAAAAATTCAGGGTAACAAAACAGATACTATAAACAAAACATTTTTATTTGAAAAGTTGGGAGATATATTTGCAAAAATTATGTTAGACAAGGGCTTAATTTTGTGAAATGAATTTCCTGAAAAACAATAGACTTCTATTCTTTTCTGAAAATGCCTCTCAAAAGTCAGAAATGGAAGTATCCTGGTAGATTCATTGCAAGTAATGAGCATGAATGAAACTTTCAAACACTTCTATTATTGCTAAAATTATTATTATTCAACCTTCCTTTACATACTCCTCCTTAAAGGATACAGAAACCATTCAGGCAATGCACTCAGTTTTTCTTCTACACAGTTTGAATTGCTGTTATTGTTTAGTTGTTCAGTCGTGTCTGACTTTGTGCGACCCTGTGAACTGTAACCCACAAGGCTTCTCTGTCCATGGAATTCTTCAGGCAAGAATACTGGATTGGGTTACCATTTCCTCCTCTAGGGGATCTTCCTGACCCAGGGATCGAACCTACATCTCTGGTGTCTCCTGAATTGCAGGCAGATTCTTTACCGCTGAGCCACCAGAAGCAAGTTTTCAAACTTAGTATAAGGATAAAACAGGTCTTATCTTTACGACTCATTCTAAAACTGTCTCTTGTGCAGTGTCAGAGGAGCCCTTGGAACTTTGTCTTTTTTCTCCCTTGATAATACAACCTTTACGTGTGTTACTCTCCAGCTACTTCTGGACTCACTGATTTAGAAATTCCTCAAAATTTAATCTTTTTTTTACCCTGACTCTATTCAGGAATCAGTACATCAGAGTGGTTATCCTTGCTTGTAGAACTGAGTCGATAATAGTACCAACTTCACTGTGTTGATTTGAGAATTATATGAAATGACGGACATTAATACAAAGCCCAGTGCCTAACTTACATGAAAAGTGAAAGTGAAAGTCGTTCAGTCATGTCCAACTCTTTGCGACCCCATGTACTATACAGTCCATGGAATTCTCCAGGTCAGAATACTGGAATGGGTAGCTATTCCCTTCTTCAGGGGATCTGCCCAACCCAAGAACTGATCTGAGGTTTCCCACATTGCGGGGTTTCCTTGGTGGTTCAGAGGGTAAAGCATCTGCCTACAATGCAGGAGACACGGGTTCCATCCCTGGGTCAGGAAGATCCCCTGGAGAAGGAAATGGCAACCCACTCCAGTACTCTTGCCTGGAAAATCCCATGGACAGAGAAGCCTGGTAGGCTACAATCCAGGCGGGTACAAACGGTTGGAAACAACTGAGCTACTTGAGTTTCACTTTTCTCCCACATTGCAGGCAGATTTTTTATCATCTGAGCCACCAGGGAAGACCTTACATGAAATCTTCAATAAATATGAGTTGCTAACATTTCTTTTCATGAGTTCCTAGTTTCCTTCTATTCAAAAATGTCACTATAACTTCTATATTTTGCTCCTTTTCCAGTTTAAATTTTATATTGCATCAGTTGCCAACCAGCAATCTGTATGAAGCCAAATGACCAAAAAATGAAGATAACATACCATGAATGACTATTTCCCAAAATTCAGCTATCCAGAATTGTACAGATAACACTGTGGCTTAAAAAATAAAAGATTCATGCACCCATTGTTCACAGTAACACTATTTACAATAGCCAAAAATATGGAAGCAATCTAAGTATCCCTAAACCAATAAATGGTTTCAAGGATAAAAAAAAAAGGATTGAATTGTGCCATTTTCAACAATGGGTGAACCTATAGGGTATGATGTTTACTGAAATCAGTCAGGCAGAGAAAGACATGTACTCTATATTATCACATACATGTGGAATTTTAAAAAGATAAATGAACAATAACAGAAAAGGGTGGCTTCATTTTCCTCATTTTCAACTTTTTTTCCTTTCCTTCTTCTTCCCTATTTATATTTGAAGTGGCCTTGAAGTACTCCTTTCCCAATTTGGAACCAGTCTGTTGTTCCATGTCCAGTTTTAACTGTTGCTTCTTGACCTGCATACAGCTTTCTCAGGAGGCAGGTTAGGTGGTCTGGTATTCCCATTTCTTTAAGAATTTTCCACAGTTTGTTATGATCCACACAGTCAAAGGCTTTCAAGTAGCCAATAAAGCAGAAGTAGATATTTTTCTGGAATTCTCTCACTTTTTCTATGATCCAACAGATGTTGACAATTTGATTTCTGGTTCCTCTGTCATTTTTCTAAATCTAGTTTGGACTTCTGGTTTCTTGGTTCACATAATGTTGAAGCCTAACTTGGAGAATTTTGATCATTACTTTGCTAGCATGTGAGATAAGTGCAATTGTGTGGTAGTTTGAACATTCTTTGGGATTGGCATGAAAACTGACCTTTCCAATCTCATAGCCACTGCTGAGTTTTCCAAATTTGCTGGCATATTGAATGCAGCATTTTACAGCATCATCTTTTAAGATTAGAAATAGCTCAACTGGAATACTATTACCTCCACTAGCTTTTTTTGTAGTGATGCTTCCTAACGCCCATTTGACTTTACATTCCAGGATGTCTGGCTCTAGGTGAGTGACCATACCATTGTGGTTTTGACTCATTGAGATCTTTTTTGTATAGTTCTGTGTATTTTTGCCACCTCTTCTTAATATCTTCTGCTTCTGTTAGTCTGTCCTTTCTTGTGCCCATCTTTGCATGAAATGTTCTCTTGGTATCTAATTTTCTTGACGAGATCTCTAGTCTTTCCCGTTCTATTGTTTCCTCTATTTCTTTTCATTGATCAATGAGGAAGGCTTTCTTATCTTTCTTTGCTATTCTTTGGAACTCTACATTCAGATGGATATATCTTTCCATTTCTCCTTTGACTTTGGCTTCTCCTCTTTTCTCAGCCATTTTTAAGGCCTCCTCGGACAACAGTTTTGCCTTTTTGCATTTGTTTTCCTTGAGGATGGTTTTGATTACCACCTCCTATACAACCTCTGTCCATAGTTCTTCAAGTGCTCTGTCTATCAGATCTAACCTCTTGAATCTATTTGTCACATCCACTGTGTAATCATAACAGATTTGATTTAGGTCATACCTGAATGGTTTAGTGGTTTTCCGTACTTTTTTTGATTTAAGTCTGAATTTGGTGATGATGTCTGAATTTGATGGTGATGTTACACTCCCCCAAATGCACACACACACCTTTGTTTTAGGTTATTGTTAAGCTTAATTATAATTCTTTAACCAAAATAAGAAATCAGGCCTTTGCTCCAGATTCCCATCTCTGAGGGAAAAACTCAATCAACACAGCTTTGCATTCTACTGCCTCTTGACCTTTAACAGAAGTATGTGTCTGTTTTCTAATCTCAGGATGCTTCAGGAAATCCTAGTTTCCACAAATTCATTCCCTGAGTCTTCTGGGAGTCACTCCCACAAACCCCCCCAAAGAAATCAAATATTGAGAAAAAACTTCCTATTACTTTTCAGATACCACAGAAACCAAAAGAAATCATCTTTTTCCTCTACCCTATAACATAGGGAAATTTTTCTCTCCAGTTCTCAAAGAAGTAACCATTTCCTTCTTGTATGGAGAGAAATTAGGAAAGGGTTGTTGATCTAAAATTTGTTAATTGCCTAAAAACATGTCGCTAAATTATTTTTGACTATCACCATAGTCTTACGAAGAGGTTATCATAGTCTCCATTTTTCTTCTGAACAAGCCTCTGAAATGCTGGAGATTTGCCCGTTTCTCAGCATGAAATGGAGCAAAGCAAATGATGCCATCTATCAATTGTGTTTCCTTCCTTCCTCCCTGCAAAATTCCCAAATTCCCTATAATTCATTGTGTTTCTCCACCCTAGCATTTGCATCACTTGATATTTGAAGAAAGATAAAGGTCTTTTGTTTTATGTTATATTTTTGTCACATATTTTTCTACAAACTTTAATAATTTGCTTGGGATGGGAATTCTTTTCCTCTTCATTATACATTTTTTTGTAAATATTAAACATCATTCAAGGGAATTAAGCAAAAAATAGTGTTTCAAGGTCCTACATATCTGCTTATTCTTTTCCTAATAAGCATTTGTAATCTGTTTCTGAAAATGAGCAAAATGTCAGTTCTTTTGCTTCCAATAGAATGTGTTCTCTGATTTCAGCTGCATGTCACAGTGTATTTGTTGTGTGTATGTGTACATTCCATAGCAGAACCATTGTTCACATAATAGAGGAAGATGAATTAAAATGTAGAAGACACATAATATGGGAGAATATCTTCTCAAAAAAGCTGAAAATTATTCCTGGACTAGAGAATGGGGAGGAGTGACGGTTGGATGACTTTCAACTTTTCAAAAAAAGTTGAAAGTCATCACGACTTTTGCTGGTCATTTATGCTTAGTCAAACTTGTTTTGTTATCTTCTGTTTTGAGTGATTTAGACATACTTTTGACGGAAGGAAATACTTTATAATGTGTTTTGAGATACTTTAATAGAATTTGTGCTAAAATGTAAGAAGCATGTATCAGACCTTAAAAGTTCTCTTAAAAATGTTGTGAAACATCACCCTGAACAAAACTCTGTTTACAGACTCTTATTCCACAATGAAAAGCACATATGCAAAAAACAAACAAACATGTAATTCTGTTTGGTTCTGAGCATTTTCCTTTTTANGACCTTAAAAGTTCTCTTAAAAATGTTGTGAAACATCACCCTGAACAAAACTCTGTTTACAGACTCTTATTCCACAATGAAAAGCACATATGCAAAAAACAAACAAACATGTAATTCTGTTTGGTTCTGAGCATTTTCCTTTTTATTAATATTCTTGAACATTTATGAAATTAAGATACTTGCTCCTTGGAAGAAAAGCTATGACAAACCTAGACAGCATATTAAAAAGCAGAGACTTCACTGACAAAGGTTTGTCTGGTCAAAGTTATGGTTTTTCTAATAGTCATGTATGGATATGAGTCATGTATGGATATGAGAGTTGGACCATAAAGAAAGCTGAGTGCCAAAGAATTGATGCTTTTGAACTGTGGTGTTGGAGAAGACTCTTGAGAGTCCCTTGGACAGCAAGGAGATACAACCAGTCAACCCTAAAGGAAATCAGTCCTAAATATTCATTGGAAGGACTGATGCTGAAGCTGAAGCCTCAATACTTTGGCCATCTGATGCAAATAACTGACTCATTTGAAAAGACCCTGATGCTGAGAAAGATTGAAGGCGGGAGGAAAAGGGGATGACAGAGGATGAGATGGGTGGATGGCATCACTGACTTGATAGAAATGAGTTGAGCAAGTTCTAGGGGATGATGATGGACAGGAAAGCCTGGCATGCTGCAGTCCATGGGATCACAAAGAGTCGGACACAACTGAGCAACTGAACTGAACTGAACTGATGGATAGCATGGACTATTTGTGTTTGTGTTGGGGTGTGTATATATGCGTATACTGAGTACTGATAAAAAATGTACATCTTATTATGGGTCATAGTCATAAACTTTAAATGCCATTGACCCCCCTAAAACTAGCACTGAAGAAGAAGAACTCTTAGGAAGTTTTTCCCATAAAGAAAAGCCAATCCTTTGCTTTAAATACAACCTTTACTCTGTGACACTTTACTTAAATAACTATGAAAGTTGCTATAAGAAGAGTACTGGATAAAGTGAAACCTAGAAAAGGAAAAAATTGAAATCACTGCAAACACTTGATTAGTTGGTTGATTTTTTTTTTAATAATACAAACATTCCTTAAAATTCACTTAGGAAATGATTAAAGCAGATTGGTAGGGCTCAGACCTCAACTCTGCAACTTGCTGATTGAGGAAACCTGGATAGTTGTTTAACCACGTGAGGCTATACCTCCTATCTATGAAATGATGATTAATCTACCCCTGTATCTGCAGGCAGTTAACAGAATTAAGTTGTATAATTCATACATAGTGCCTCATGGGTAATAACTTTTCAACAACTTTTAACTGTTCTACATCTCTACAGGAGGGAATACAAAGTATTAATTTATAGACTGACCTAAGATTCTGTTTTGTTTTACCTGATTTTGTATGCTTGTATAGTTTATATACGCTGTTAACATTATTTGCAAAATTAGAAATCTCACTGACTCAGTGGACATGAATCTGAGCAAACTCTGGGAGATAGTGAAGGACAGGGGAGTCTGGCATACTGTAATCAATGGGATTGCAAAGAGTCAGACACAACTGAGCAACAAGGGAACAAGGGATATATAACAACAAGGGAAAAATAAATTTTTATCTTTGATCTTTGAAGATATATTATTTTGNGGAGATAGTGAAGGACAGGGGAGTCTGGCATACTGTAATCAATGGGATTGCAAAGAGTCAGACACAACTGAGCAACAAGGGAACAAGGGATATATAACAACAAGGGAAAAATAAATTTTTATCTTTGATCTTTGAAGATATATTATTTTGTGTAAGTTTTGGTCCAGTGTGGATAAAAATAGTTTCACTTAAATTTTTACTGTAAAAACTTGATAGTTGAACTAAATAGGAGTAACTTTTATGTGATTTCAGGCTAATATGTTTAAGTACTTTCTTTTTCACAACTTCTAAGTAGAGAAGGACCACAAAATATGAAATTGTCAAATTTAAAAATATCAGACACATAAGTTTTGGAGAGAGTTACAAGAGAAAAATAAAGGGATATAAATGATAGAAAGAGAAATATGTATAGAGTATTTTTCTAATTATAAAATTAACATGTTCATTCTAAAAATGCAGTTAGAAAAATAAAGAGAACAATGTTAATATCTTGGTCTAGATTTTAAAGGCATTTTGGTCTATAGATAGAGCTGATAGATTCTTTTGATAGGATTATAACATAGAGTTTTATACATTTCTTTTGTCTTTTTACTATATCTTGGATGTTTTCTATAGCCAATAGACTTGTATTATGATGTATTAGCATTATATAGTATTCTGTTCTTTGTTGGACATAATTTTAATCAATCACTCATTCAAGAACATTGTTAACAATGTTTCTTTCCTTTTACAAAGCTCTGTGTCCTTCAAATATTTTTCCTTTAGTTCCGAACTGTGGGCACCAATTGTTGAATGGCAACTATGTGATAATCACAGTATTAAGAGCATTTCATTTTAATTACAAAAATCCTGTGAGACACGTTCCAGCATTAACTCTGTTTTATCAAATAGAGTGGGCTACCCAGGTAGCACTAGTCGTAACGAACCCACCTGCCAATGTAGGAGACATAAGAGACTCAATGTTCAATCCCCTGGGTCAGTAAGATCCCCAGGAGGAAGGCATGGCAACCTACTCCAGTATCCTTGCCTGAAGAATTCCATGGGCTGGCCAGCTAGGGTTCATAGGGTTGCAAAGAGTCAGACATGACTGAACAGACATATCAGGTAAAGTAACTGAAGATTAATTCAGTTGAATAATTTTATAGAAGTTTACACAAAACTAGAATTAGAACAAGCAGAGGCTGATTTTTTTTTTTTTNAAGCAGGGATATTACTTTGCCAACAAAGATCCATCTAGACAAGGCTATGGTTTTTCCAGTGGTCATGTATGGATGTGACAGTTGTGACAGTGATGTCATATATGGATGTGAGAGTCTGTGAGGAAAGCAGAGATTTGAAGAATTGATGCTTTTAAATTGTGATGTTGCAAAACACTCTTGAGAATCCTTTGGACTGCAAGGAGATCCAACCAGTTCATCCTAAAGGAGATAAGTCCTGGGTATTCATTGGAAGGACTGATGCTGATGCTGAAACCCCAATACTTTGGCCGCCTCATGCGAAGAGTTGACACATTTGAAAAGACCCTGATGCTGGGAGGAATTCAGGGCAGGAGGAGAAGGGGACGACAGATGATGAGATGGCTGGATGGCATCACTGACTCAATGGACATGATTTTGAGTGAACCCCGGGAGTTGGTGATGAGCAAGGAGGCCTGGTGTACTGCGATTCATGGGGTTGCCAAGAGTCAGACATGACTGAGTGACTGAACTGAACCGAAGGGAGCTACCCTTGTAGCTATCAGAAGAAAGCCCTTAGGCAGATGTGCAAAGGCCCTGAGGCATGATCATGCCTGGGAAGTTTGTGTTGAAAGAGCACATCAGTTAGGTGCAAGGATGTGATAGAACGTGGGTGGGGGAGGTGCTATTCTGTTAAACCTGCTAGGTCCGTAAGGATTTGCTGTGTACGTATAGTGACTTGGGAAGCTAGCTGATTCTGAACAGAAGAGAAATGATATATTTCATATGTCAGCTTCTAAATGGAGGCACTACTGTGGACCAGACAGCTTACACATTTCTCTAAGTAGCCCAACATAGTAGCTCTTAAATAGGATTCAGAAATATATTTTAAGAAAATCATAGTTCCAAAGACAATTCCAATTTCCTTTTTGTTTGTATCCTATAACATTGCTGGTTTGTAGACAATTCAAAAGCTTTTCTACTTTATTATTTAGTTGCAATCAACACTGGAAAGTATTTATTAATGGTGCTTACCTTTTATGCAGCAAAATTAAAATATGGCTCTAATTAAAACACAAAAATTACAAATTTGGAACCTGCAAAGGAAAACACAAGGGATTCTTTCTTTATAATCCAGTTTAAATGCCTAAAGAATAGATTCATTTGATGATAGTAAAAAAAATTCTTCTGATTCAGCATGCATATGGTAAATATTCTTTGCTTTTACCTCTTTGCAACTATATTAAAGAGGAATAAATTGATTTTGGAGCCACTTTGTTACAGAAAGAAGCCAAAGGAATATCTCTAAATGTCTGTTTTATGAACTTTCTCATACATATCCATGTCACCATAGAACAGGATTACTACTTGGTGAAAGTTTTATTTTTTTATAAAATGATAAAATGAAGTTAAAATTTACTTCAAAGGATACATCCAGGAGCCAGCTAAATATGCTCATGGGTCTGCGCCAACTGTGGTGTTATTGCTCTTAATTGACAGGCCCTATTGTACAACACTAAATTTGGAACTGAAAATTCTCTTTCTTTGGATAGCTGTAATTTAATGAAGCTTGCTTGAGCTCTCTTATTATTTCATAATGAAATATAAAGTATCTTACAAGCAAATGCCTGTCTTCCAGAAATTAAATAGAGAGGAAAGAATTCACAGGCCAAAGAGTAACAATCAGTACAACATAATTTACCTTCTCACATAGGAGATAAAGCAATGGTCCTTTTTTTTCTTTCCCAATATCAGAATAGCAGTCTTTTCTCCCAAACTTGTAAAAGTACCTACTAGTTTCTCATCTTTATGCAAAAGCAAAATAAAAGGATTAGCAACTCTAGGATACAGAAATACTAGAGATACTGATGTGTTTTCTGAGAAAAACCAAGCTACAGAATACATATAATTATAAATCTTAAGCAGAAGACAGAAGATTTCTTACATCTGAAAACAATACAAAGGTTCACAACTAGTAGTATCTCCAGTGAAAATTTCTTCTCTCTCCAACCCTTCTGTACTAATTAAAACGATGAAGACACCAGGGTGTCCATCAAACAATCATCTCATGCAAAATGCTAAAGCATCACTTGAAGGTGGCTAGTCAAGGTAGATCCAGGCTTGCATAACTAATCTGCAGGAATACTTTGAAGATATCACAGCTGCGCTAGATAAAAGATATTCTGTGGCTGAGATACACTTAATATTTTAGGGCAAAAAAGTACATTTGATATGGTTTTACACAAAAGATAAGGTAAAAGGACCACTGAATATGTGATAAAGAGCACTGAAGGGAAAATTAGTTTTAGAGACAACTACAAAGAGAAGCCTTCAAAAGAAACATTTATGTTGGGGGGGGGGAGTAAAAGCCTTCAAAAGAAACATTTATGTTGGGGGGAAAAAAAAGTAACTATTGAAGCTGAGCAGCATATGTGAAGTTAATTGAAGGCTGGTCCTCCATTGAAAACCATTTTTAACCTACCACATACCTCAGGGAGCTGATGGTAATTAGAATTGTTTCTCACTGCTTCTCCCAGTAGACTAATCAGTTACTAAGCTAGAAATATGAAAAGAGAGGTTCTGGTCATGGTCAATTACAAAATGACCTTGAGCAGTTAACCACTCTATGTCTCAGAATCCTACCTGGAGAGTGAGAAACTAGGGCTAAATAGATCAGCAAGTCCTTCCTGTCTCCAAAATTATTTCAAATCTAAGAGCTCCATAGAGCTCTGGGAAGTTTGAAGGATAAAAGCTAATCAACAACCCCACCAAAACCAAATAATCAAAACTTGAGTAAACAAGCTCAGTCATGTCCAACTCTGTCACCCCATGGACTGTAGCCCACTAGGTTCCTCTGTTCTTTGAGATTCTTCAGGCAAGAATACTCGGAGAATGCAATGGCATCCCACTCCAGTACTCTTGCCTGGAAAATCCCATGGATGGAGGAGCCTGGTGGGCTGCAGTCCATGGGATCGCGACTGAGTGACTTCACTTTCACTTTTCACTTTCATGCATTGGAGAAAGAAATGGCAACCCACTCCAGTGTTCTTGCCTGGAGAATCCCAGGGACCGTGGAGCCTGGTGGGCTGCCATCTATGGGGTTGCACAGGGTCGGACACTACTGAAGCGAGTTAGCAGCAACAGCAGACAAGAATACCAGAGTGGGTTGCCATGCCCTTCTCCAAAGGATTGTCCCAACCCAGGGATAGAACCCACATCTCCTGAATCTCCTTCATCACAAGTGAACTCTTTACCTGGTGAGCCACTGGGGAAACTGCTGAGAAAACAGTCATCAAATAAAGCTCCACCACTGAAGTGGATAAGGTGTAAGTGCTCTGTAGCACATTAAAAGCAGACTCAGAATACTAGCCCTTTCAGATTTTACCGTTTCACTTGCTTTTAGTAATCAGTTGAGCTAAGGAAAGGTGCTCTGAAGGCTCTTGGTTCCTGGCTTCTTGATGCTTTCATTGACTCTCTGAGGATGGTAAAACATAATATTTAAAAGCCCAGAGCAGCCATGGGGAAGCTCAGGTTGTAATAATTTTATATTGTCCAAAATCTGGATTGCTCTGGGTATGTATTTTGCAATAGAATTGAAAAGACATTTAAATATGAAAAAATTAAATAAGTACTCCTATTGATAGCTCAAACAGTAAAGAATCTGCTTGCAATGCAGGTTCAACCCCTGTGTCAAGAAGATTCCCTAGAGGAGGGCACGGCAGCCCACTCGAGTCTTCTTGCCTTGAGAACTCCATGGACAGAGGAGCCTGGCAGGCTACACCCCATGGGGTCGCGAAGAGTCAGACACAACTGACCAACTAACACATAAACATACACATGTACACAGTGGTATAAATAAATGAAAATTTAAACAAACCTAATGTCTTCATTCTAATGCAATACATTCCACAAATTCTGACCAAATGTTCTCCAGCTGCTTTTGTGTGACTAACTTGAAACTTGGGTGGTTCAATTTTGAACCACTTGAGCAAATAGACTACTTTCATTATATAATTCCCTAACATCATCTTACACAGTCAGTACTCTATGCATTTTTGCCAAATTGAATGTAATTCTTCTACCACCACTGGAGTGCTTTTGGTTTAATGAACAACATGATTATGAATTTAGATGACATGCAAGAGTTTAAGATAGACCAAAACAAACAAAAAAACCCACTCTGCTGGTAACTACATTGAAACAGTTGGGGGATAAAATGGAAATATTGACTTAAAATTTATCCCACCATGCCTTACAACCAAAAAGAGGCAAATTTTTTAATGCCTAAAACAAATGTCTTCACTTAATAACCCTTCTTGAAAAAGTACTCTTCTTTTACTGAGTTTATTGCCTAATTTGATTGCCTAAAATCAGGTTTGCATTATCAACATCAGGCATAACTCAGTTATTCACAACCCTCAGCAGAGGCAAGAATCAACCTTATTGGAATATGGGCATTGCTAGAAAAAATACAGCTGTGAGTCCCATCAAAAGCAAACCTTTCTTGGCTTGAATTTTTTATAATTATAGAGCAACAAATAATCTCTGCCCACCTGGATCTTGACTTTTTTAGGAGAGACAAGACATATCTGGTAGTAACCTCAATATAGGAAAGAAATAATGTAAGCTACAGAGAAGGCAATGGCAACCCACTCCAGTACTCTTGCCTGGAAAATCCCATGGATGGAGGAGCCTGGTAGGCTGTAGTCCATGGGGTCAGGAAGAGTTGGACACTTACTGAGTGACTTAACTTTCACGCATAGGAGAAGGAAATGGCAACCCACTCCAGTGTTCTTGCCTGGAGAATCCCAGGGACGGTGGAGCCTGGTGGGCTGCCATCTGTGGGGTCACAGAGTCGGACATGGCTGAAATGACTTAGCAGTAGCAGCAGCAGAAACTTTCAGATGAAGCACCATGAGAATGCAAAAGAAGTGATCAAGGGATCAAGAAGTTGTAAAAGCAAAACCAAAAACAACAATTTAACCAAGTAAAGAGTGATGCATCTAATATAATTATATATAGTTAGAGGGCATATTCGTTGTAAAATATGTATTTTATTATGCCAGGCAAAATCCGAATTATGATGTTGCAGTTTTATATTAAAAAATAAATTATTGTCTAGAAAGTGGCATTTTTGATAGGCCTGGACTATCAGAATGTGGGAATTAGAGGGTGGAGTTAGATCTAGTATTCCAAGTAGAGAGGAATGTGAGGAAAGCCAGGGATGAGAGACATGTGAGGCATGTACTGAAAGGATCACCCATATATTTCAGAGAACAGTAGGCAATAAGGCACCAAATGATGGAGCTCTTTGGATACTTGACACAGCCTGTAATCATCAGACTTGGACAAGCACAGAGGATTTTGAGAAGGGGAATGACAGCACAAGAACTGTGCTTTGGAGATTTATTCTGGCAGCTATGTGTAGGATGGATTGAAGGAGGTGGTGCTAAAGAGCTCAGAGTTGCACCTATTCCATGAGCCACCAAAAACTGACCTGCCTTCCACATTGTAGTACACAATGGAAAGACCGCCTACCTCTTTCTAAAATACACCAAACTCATGAATAGTTAAAACCTTTCTATGCTTGAGTTGGAGCATATAATTTCCTAGGGTTGGGATAAAAGGCAAGAGAAGACTCAAACAACTCTTTCTTTATTCTTATTTTAGATTTTGAAGTTTTANTACTCCTATTGATAGCTCAAACAGTAAAGAATCTGCTTGCAATGCAGGTTCAACCCCTGTGTCAAGAAGATTCCCTAGAGGAGGGCACGGCAGCCCACTCGAGTCTTCTTGCCTTGAGAACTCCATGGACAGAGGAGCCTGGCAGGCTACACCCCATGGGGTCGCGAAGAGTCAGACACAACTGACCAACTAACACATAAACATACACATGTACACAGTGGTATAAATAAATGAAAATTTAAACAAACCTAATGTCTTCATTCTAATGCAATACATTCCACAAATTCTGACCAAATGTTCTCCAGCTGCTTTTGTGTGACTAACTTGAAACTTGGGTGGTTCAATTTTGAACCACTTGAGCAAATAGACTACTTTCATTATATAATTCCCTAACATCATCTTACACAGTCAGTACTCTATGCATTTTTGCCAAATTGAATGTAATTCTTCTACCACCACTGGAGTGCTTTTGGTTTAATGAACAACATGATTATGAATTTAGATGACATGCAAGAGTTTAAGATAGACCAAAACAAACAAAAAAACCCACTCTGCTGGTAACTACATTGAAACAGTTGGGGGATAAAATGGAAATATTGACTTAAAATTTATCCCACCATGCCTTACAACCAAAAAGAGGCAAATTTTTTAATGCCTAAAACAAATGTCTTCACTTAATAACCCTTCTTGAAAAAGTACTCTTCTTTTACTGAGTTTATTGCCTAATTTGATTGCCTAAAATCAGGTTTGCATTATCAACATCAGGCATAACTCAGTTATTCACAATCCTCAGCAGAGGCAAGAATCAACCTTATTGGAATATGGGCATTGCTAGAAAAAATACAGCTGTGAGTCCCATCAAAAGCAAACCTTTCTTGGCTTGAATTTTTTATAATTATAGAGCAACAAATAATCTCTGCCCACCTGGATCTTGACTTTTTTAGGAGAGACAAGACATATCTGGTAGTAACCTCAATATAGGAAAGAAATAATGTAAGCTACAGAGAAGGCAATGGCAACCCACTCCAGTACTCTTGCCTGGAAAATCCCATGGATGGAGGAGCCTGGTAGGCTGTAGTCCATGGGGTCAGGAAGAGTCGGACACTTACTGAGTGACTTAACTTTCACGCATTGGAGAAGGAAATGGCAACCCACTCCAGTGTTCTTGCCTGGAGAATCCCAGGGACGGTGGAGCCTGGTGGGCTGCCATCTGTGGGGTCACGGAGTCGGACATGGCTGAAATGACTTAGCAGTAGAAGCAGCAGAAACTTTCAGATGAAGCACCATGAGAATGCAAAAGAAGTGATCAAGGGATCAAGAAGTTGTAAAAGCAAAACCAAAAACAACAATTTAACCAAGTAAAGAGTGATGCATCTAATATAATTATATATAGTTAGAGGGCATATTCGTTGTAAAATATGTATTTTATTATGCCAGGCAAAATCCGAATTATGATGTTGCAGTTTTATATTAAAAAATAAATTATTGTCTAGAAAGTGGCATTTTTGATAGGCCTGGACTATCAGAATGTGGGAATTAGAGGGTGGAGTTAGATCTAGTATTCCAAGTAGAGAGCAATGTGAGGAAAGCCAGGGATGAGGGACATGTGAGGCATGTACTGAAAGGATCACCCATATATTTCAGAGAACAGTAGGCAATAAGGCACCAAATGATGGAGCTCTTTGGATACTTGACACAGCCTGTAATCATCAGACTTGGACAAGCACAGAGGATTTTGAGAAGGGGAATGACAGCACAAGAACTGTGCTTTGGAGATTTATTCTGGCAGCTATGTGTAGGATGGATTGAAGGAGGTGGTGCTAAAGAGCTCAGAGTTGCACCTATTCCATGAGCCACCAAAAACTGACCTGCCTTCCACATTGTAGTACACAATGGAAAGACCACCTACCTCTTTCTAAAATACACCAAACTCATGAATAGTTAAAACCTTTCTATGCTTGAGTTGGAGCATGTAATTTCCTAGGGTTGGGATAAAAGGCAAGAGAAGACTCAAACAACTCTTTCTTTATTCTTATTTTAGATTTTGAAGTTTTAACTCATCTTGGGATTTGAGCTGTGCCACTGTTAGCAGCTCTCTGATGATCCTACCTTTATGAATGATGCTACAGAAAGGAAAAGTCTGATTTCATAATTTAGATCTGCAGATAGCACATAGAACATTAATTGATATTTTGGTTATGCGATTTTCAAAGACTTGGTAACAGCAAGAAAATGTTTTAACCTAAAAGTCATTTGAAGGCTAATATAGATGTGAAATTTGGACTCTAAAGGAAACTGAGGAGACTCCTGCTTCCTTGAGGCTTAATTGCCTTGAATAAACTAGATAGCAAGTAATACTTGGGGTAACTTCTACTTCAGATGAGCCTCATTCCTTGGGTCAGGTCATAGAGTATAAATAATAGAAATTTAGAGCTTTTCCCCTCCAGATGTATTACACTGTCTAAAGGAGATAATCTCATTTTAACAGAGAGAAAAGAAAATCCATCAAAGAGAATGGAAGAAATTATACTTTCCTTTCTTGTCTTCACTGCCTAAGGTGAAGTGAAATTGTTTGCCTGTTATCAGATCAAATACAGACATACTTTAAGGAGACTAGTCTTCCCGAAAGATTTTATTAGGTAAAGACATCAGTCTTGCCTTCCTGTTTGCTTCAGGGCACTGTAAATGTCCTTGGAGCAAATGCATATGCTAGTTCTCTTGACAAAGTTATGTAGAACAAAATTCCTCTAAATTCTCAAGAGACCTGTTACACAAGGCAATGAAGAGAGTTTTGTTATATACAGATTCACTATCATCATCAATCATCAGCTTTGATTACAGCCAGGAGATTTGGGACCTAAGGAGCAATTTTTATCCCTTTTCTTTCTCCAGGAAGCAACCAAAGATATAAAGGAATTACATAATTGAGACATAAGTGTGAACTTTGAAAATATTTTTTATTACCAGAGCCAGTTTCTTAAAAAAAAAAGAAGGATTGCTCAGGATTGCTCAAGCTTCATAATTGGAAATAGAAAACAATGGCAATCTTGAAAAAATACAAGCAATCAATTAGAGAGCTGAAGTTGAGAAGCATTCAAAAAAGGATCAAAGAGCACTCTATTCACAGGTCCACTTGATGCCAAAGCCTGTTGAAATGTATTAGATATATTTAATGCTGTTGAAACTGTTCCCATCTTTGCTTAGGGTGAGATCAGTATAATGTTGTGAGAAACCACAGGGAAGGAGCCTGCATTTTAAAGCCTGATGTCACCCAGTTTTCCCTCTTTGGATACTGACCCTGCAGTGGATCATCCTCTTCCTCTGTCATGGTTATAACTGTTACACAGTGTATATGCTGGTGACACCAAAGTCTGTACACTCAGTTCAGATCTAACCCCTGAAGTTAAGATTTGAATAGTGAGCAAAAAATTTGCCTGCCATATCAGTAAGGAAGGATGTTGCAACCATCAGTCCATTGCATTATAGCTGTCCAGAGGGTGATCCCTGAGGAAACTCAGGATGGAGACAAATAGGCTGCCACCGCCAAGCCCATCTAGCAGTCAACCACTGCAGCTAGCCCTGACAGTGCACCCTGAGCAGACTCAGGATGAGAAAACTTAGGACACTGTCCCCAGATAGCTGAGCTGCATATCAAAGGAATGATTTCAGTGGCCCCAGACTCTTACATCTTACCATATATAGAAAAGCACTAAATTCCTTAACTTGAAATATCTGGTTTACCTTTATTAACAATAATCAATCTGGTCTTTTGTTACAAAAAAAAAAAAAAAAAAACCTCCTGTATATCCTGGTTCTCCCCCTTACCTCTTTGGAACAGTTTCTTAGAGTTATCTGAAATGCTGTGTCCCAGGCTTGAGTCCTCACATTTGTCCTCCAAATAAAACATAACTCTCAACTCTTAGGTTGTGCCTTTTTTTCAGTAGACAATAGTGACCTAGCTATGCACACAGAGTTCCTTGTCTTCCACAGTACCCTGTCTCTATTCCTGGAACTCCTCCTAATAATTTCACTGGGCTATTTCACTGCCCTTCTCTCTCACTGGACCACAGCCCTGGGAGGGCTGGTTGTTGTTCAGTCGCTCAGTAGTGTCTGACTTTTTGTGATCCCATGGACTGCAGCACACCAGGCTTCCCTGTCCTTCACTGTCTTCCCGGCCTCAAACTCATGTCCATTGAATCAATGATGCCATCCAACCAACCCATTCACTTCACCCTCTGTCATCCCTTTCTCCTCCTGCCCTTGTTCTTTCCTAGCATTAGGGTCTTTTGCAGTGAGTCGGCACTTTGTATAAAGTGGCCAAATTACTGGAGCTTCAGCTTCAGCATCAGTTCTTCCAATGAATATTCAGGGTTGATTTCCTTTAGGATTGATTGGTTTGACCTCCTTGCTGAGCAAGAGACTCTTACGAGTCTTCTCCAGCAGCAAAGTTCGAAAGCATCGATTCTTTGGCGCTCAGCCTTCTTTATGGTATAGCTCTCACATCCATACATAGTTACTGGAAAAACCACAACTTTGATGATACAGACTTTTGTTAGCAAAGTGATGTCTCTACTTTTTAATATGCTGTCCAGGTTTGTCATAGCTTTTCTTCCAAGAATCAATTATCTTAATTTCATGGCTACAGTCACCATCCACAGTGATTTTGGAGCTCAAGAAAATAAAGTCTGTCACTGTTCCAATTTTTTCCCCATCTATTTGCCATGAAGTGATGGGACCAGATGCCATGATCTTAGTTTTGTGAATGATGAGTTTAAGCCACCTTTTTTACTCTTCTCTTTCACTTTCATCAAGGGGCTCTTTAGTTCCTCTTCACTTTCTGCCATTAGAGTGATGTCATCTGCATATCTGAGGTTATTGATGTTTCTCCAGTTTGTGCCTCATCCAGATCAGCATTTTGCATGATGTACTCTGCGTGTAGGTTAAATAAGCAAGGTGACAATATAGAGCCTTGACACACTCCTTTCCCAATTTTGAACCAGTCCTTTGTTTAGTCCAGTTCTAACTACTGCTTCTTGACCTGCATAAAGGTTTCTCAGGAGATAGGTAAAGTGGTCTGGTATTCTCATCACTTTAAGAATTTTCCACAGTTTGTTGTGATCCACACAGTCAAAGGCTTTAGTGTAGTCGATGAAACAGAAGTAGGTGTTTTTCTGAAATTCCCTTACTTTTTTTATGATCCAACGGATGTTGGCAGTTTGATCTCTGGTTCCTCTGCCTTTTCTGAATCTGGCTCATACATCTGAATGTTTATTGAAGCCTAATTGAAGCCCTGTTGCAGGGTTTTGAGCATTACCATGGTAGCACGTGAAATGAGTGCAGTTGTGCAGTAGTTTGAACATTCTGTGGCATTGCCCTTCTTGGCATTGGAATGAAAACTGACCTTTTCCAGTCCCGTGGCCACTGCTGAGTTTTCCAAATTTGTTGGCATATTGCATGCAACACTTTGACAGCATCATCTTTTAGGATTTGAAATACTCAGCTGAAATTCCATCACTTCTACTAGCTTTGTTCGTAGTGATGCCTCCTAAGGCCCACTAGACTTCACACTCTAGGATATCTGGCTCTAGATGAGTGATCACACGGTCATGGTTATCCAAGTCATTAAGACCATTTTTTATACAGTATCTTTAAATGTCCTGAAGCAATCTACCCTTTTTTTGAATGTGGGTCTCCCACATTGTAGACGAATTCTTTACCATCTAAGACACCAGGGAAGCCCCAATCTGCTCTTTAGACACTGCTATTTAAGGTGGAGGGCTGCATTAGGACTTACCTATGTGCCTATCTACTTAAAGTCACAGCACTCTGAGGCATTCTATATGGTCTTTTTAGACTGTGATTTGCTGTGTGACTCTGTCTATGAATACTCTACCAATTACAAATAATTTACTATTACAGCCCATTCAGTTGATAAAGTTGTAAATGGGAAATTATTGCTTTTTCAGAAGAATGTTGCTAGAAATGCATTCAAAGCCATACCTGAAAATAATAGTATGAAAAGTGTTTTTATTCCCATATATATGGTTCAGTGAAAGCTAAACTTTGCCTTACATAGGATAGGCAAAGTGCTCTGAATACTTTCTGGGGAAACTGTATAAATCTGGTTAGGAAGAATGTTAAATCAACACAGAACTCTATACATAATAGAGAGGTCATTAGTACTTCTCATTTATAAAATAGGGTGTCTTAAAATAAACGTGTCTTTTTTTTTCCTATCTATTACTTGGATAGCCAATGGGGGTACTCCACAAAAGTATTTAGCTATATTGTATATTTGAAATTTTCTAAGAAAATAGGTCTTAAAAGGTCTCACCATACCAAAAAATTATGATGATATGAGGTAATAGATGTGTTAACTAACCTAATTTGGTGATCTTTTTGTAACATATGGATCTTCCCTGGTGGCTCAAATGGTAAAAAAATCTGCCTGCAATGCGGGAAACCCAGGTTCTATCCCTGGGTCAGGGAGATCCCTGGAGTAGGAAATGGCAACCACTCCAGTGTTCTTACCTGGGAAATCCCATGCACAGAGGAGCCTGGCAGACTACAATCCATGGGGTCATAAAGAGTTGGACATGACTTTATCCATGTAAAATGTCGTTATGTCTATATGCCATGCAATTTATTTCTTCCCACTTTTAGAAACCTTTCTTTTACTAATAATAATTAGCAGTCTCAATCTGGTAAGAGAATGATTGGGTTCTTAATATTCCTAGAGGGGGAGTTCCTATGTTTATGTTTCATTTCTGGATTTGATAATCAAACACTATATTTCTACCTCATTAACCTTATTTCAGGACCCATTTTCAATGTGAATGGTGGAAGAAAGTGCAGTAGAGGCTTTTCAATCCAGTGGTTAATCTTGTTTGTCATGGTATTTATACTTCCATATACTAATGTTATATTTTGTATTACTCTGTAAATTTTAATTATAAATATCTTAAAGTAGTTTACAAGCTAGTACTTTAATATTTATCACATTCCTTGGAGTTGGATATTGGCAAAAATAAAAGAAGTACAAGGGCATAGTGTAGTTAAATCATTTTCCCAAATGATGACCCACTATTAATTCTGAGTTTTCAGTTCTGGTTCTCTTAATGGTTTATATAGCTATAATCATCTAGCCAAGTTTTATTTTTAAAAATTATAGTTCTTCTTGGGTTGCAACAGAAATAAAAAGGAAAATAAACAACTCTTAAGTTTTAGTTGGAAATTATAAGGTATATTAGTAAAGATGGCTTTGATTACAAATAACAGAATGCTTTTCTTAAGCACTCTTAAAAAGTAAAAGGATTTGTTAGTTTACATAACCTAGGGATCAAGATATGAGCTCTTTGGGTACAGTCTAAGGCTTCACAACCCCATAGGCTGCCAGACTCCAATGTCCATGGATTCTCCAGGCAAGAATACTGGAGTGGGTAGACATTCCCTTCTCCAGGAGATCTTCCTGCCCCAGGGTTGGAACCCAGGTCTCCTTCATTGCAGGCAGATTCTTTACCATCAAACCACCAGGGAAGCCCTTTCCATAACAAGAATCAAGAAGTGAGGTCTTTGGGTACAGTCTGATCAAGTCTAACTCAGTATTTTATTTTGGTTTTAATAATTCTATCAGTTCTTTTTTTTTCTACCTTAATTTTCATTCTTAGACTTACTTTTCCAGTGGTTGCAAAATGGTTACTGCAGTTGTAAAGATTACTTCCACCCAACATATTATTCAGAAAGAAAGAACATCTGTTTTCCCTGTAGCCAGAAATACTGGGTTTCATCCTGCTTGGACCAAAGTAGTTCATGTGTCTATTTCTGAATGAGTCACTGTAACTAAATAAGTCCTATGTATACAGATTGTAAAACAGAAGTTGGAATTGGATTAGACTTCATAGAAATTGTCCCATGGGGTGAGGGTCATTCCTCCAAAATGCTTGTCTGCAATGCAGTGTGAAGTCCATGACAGTCTTAGTACTTATCCACACTTGCTTAATATTTCTATAGGCTCATTTTTATCACACAAAGTTCTGTTATACAGAAAAATTGCCTACAATTAGCAGAGCAGAGGATCTCTCAATTCTACAGCAGTTGAGATTCACTTTCCTATCCATGTGCCCAGTTACTCAGTTATGTCTAACTCTTTGTGACCCCGTGGACTAGAGCCCCACAGGCTCCTCTGCCCATGGGATTCTACAGGCAAGAATACTGGAATGGGTTGCCATTTCCTACTCCAGGGAATCTTCTCAACTCAGGGATCAAATCGACGTCTCTTGTATCTCCTACATTGACAGGTGGATTCTTTACCACTGTGATACCTGGGAAGCCCTTCCTACCTGTAGCATCTTTTTTTTTTTTTTTAATGTTCTTAGCAAGCTTATAAAGATTTTAAAAACTTGTTCCCAAATTTCTTTGAAATCTGGAAAGTTACTAATTGGGAGTTAGGAGAGAAAAGAAAACTTAAGAGTCAAATGATTTACTATAAAAGTTTTTTCTTGTCTTTTGAAGAAGGTGTTACTGGCTATGTTCTGTCCACCCCAGATTCATATGTTGAAGTCTCAATCTCCTGTTCCTCATAGAGAACCTTTTCAGAAATAAGGTCCTTAAAGTGGTATTAAAGTGAAGTCATTAGGGTGAGGCCTTAATCCCATATGATTACTGTTCTTAGAAGATGAGGAAGAGACATCAAGGGCACCCACAAAGGAACAACCATGTGAAGAGGCAGCAGAGAGTGGCCATCTGCAAGCCAAGAAGAGGAGCCTTAGAAGAACCAATCCTCTTGGCACCTTGAGCTTGGACTTCCAGTCTCTAGAATGGGGAGAAAATTAAATTCTGTTGGTTAAGCCACCAAGTCTCCAGCCTTTTGTTGTGGCAGCTCTTGCGAACTAACGTAGGAGTGTTATTTACTTTCTGTATCTGATTGTTAAAGCAGTTATTTCCAGCTTTGTTGCTTAACATCCCTTTGTTAGGTGTATTCTAACCATTTCTGGTCTAGGACTTTTCTCCTGAAGCTGGCTATCCTTTTTTATGTAACAGGAGACTATAAAACCAAGCTGTCTCTTCCCTCTGTTTAATGTAGTGTCTCGTGGTTGCAGTGAGGAGAGCTAATTTTACAGAAGGAAGTAATTACTTTGCTGCTATTCAAGTGATACTTCTCATTCTTGGTGAGGCTGTTACATTTCTCTTCACCAATGGGATATGTAACGCTCCTAGAAAGTTTTTAAGTTTTTATCCTGGTCCAGGACTGGTAGTTTTCCCTCCAACCTGCAAATATTTTGAGAGTCAGATCTATGAGTTATCATACCTGTAACAAAGATCTCTTTCTAGTTTTGTTGTTATTAGCTTATCTTTTCTCTATGGATCCTTGGGGACATTCTTGTTGTTTTTTGTTTCTTTTTAACTACTATATCTTTTCATTTCATCCATCATAAGCTCAATTCTTATAAAATAGAAATGAAAGATCTTCTTTTTACTGTGCACCATGGTTTGGATCTTAAATTGTGACTGCCTATATCTAAAGAACTGAAGTATGTTACTATTAAATTAAATTATGGGCAGGAAATGCCAGTTTGAAATGTTCTTTTATTCCCTCAACTCCCATTAAGTTGGATTGACTTGTTGTTAAAGAAAAGAGAGAGAAAACTTAAAGGCAAAGCTTCTACCTAAAACCTTGTCCCCCAAAGAACTGATTTAACTATACTTATCCCTAGAGAAAGCATGACTAGCTATAAGGTTAAACAAGATCTTGTTATTGGTAGTCATTCTCTGATTCTATAAAATATTATCAGTACCTTAGCCTTCATTTCCTTATGGAATTATGAAATATATGTGCAAGGTCTGTCTGTACTAATAGTAGCCTATTACCAAAATCACTGAAAGTATCTCAGAGGAGGTCTTTGAGTTCCTCAAAATCTGTTAAGTCGGTATTAAATAAACAAAAATGCAAAGATGTTTGGATCCTTTATAATTTTTCTGTTATTCTAGTGAATTTCTTTTTGTGTCATTTTTCTTGGAAGGGCTTACCTAATAACGACTTGGGGAATGTGCTGTGAATCGGGCTAAACAAAGTCCTTTGATTTGAGTTGGTTTATGTCAGTTATTTTAAAAATTCTAGGTTTTTTTTTAGTAGAATTTATTTAGTTTAGAATTTATTCTAGACAAATGATGACATTTAAAAATCATTCAAGATTTTAATAACTCTTAAATGAAGCAAAAATGGTATCAGTCAGTTCAGTTCAGTTCAGTCACTCAGTCGTGTCCGACTCTGTGACCCCGTGAATCGCAGCACGCCAGGCCTCCCTGTCCATCACCATCTCCTGGAGTTCACTCAGACTCACATTCATCGAGTCCATGATGCCATCCAGCCATCTCATCCTCTGTCGTCCCCTTCTCCTCCTGCCCCCAATCCCTCCCAGCATCAGAGTCTTTTCCAGTGAGTCAACTCTTTGCATGAGGTGGCCTAAGTATTGGAGTTTCAGCTTTAGCATCATTTCTTCCAAAGAAATCCTAGGGCTGATCTCCTTGAGAATGGACTGGTTGGATCTCCTTGCAGTCCAAGGCACTCTCAAGAGTCTTCTCCAACACCACAGTTCAAAAGCATCAATTCTTTGGTGCTCAGCCTTCTTCACAGTCCANATTAATACCCTATTAATATAGACCAGTTTTTTTCTTATGATAATCCAAAGATTGCTTCTTTTCAAATTGTCTTCTGTCTAGAGGCAAGCTCATTAAAGAAATAGAGATTTTCCCATAATTATATATTGCAGATGAAAGAAATATATAACAAATATGATTTCTATGAATATTTCTTTTTCTCTCCAAATCTGAAATTTCATTTGTATCAATAACATTATCTAATTTTAAGTATTACTCATAAAATATATATTATTAAAAAAGATAATGAGATGTGACCTTATTAATGATGACTTTTAAATAGTACTTCTGTAGCCTATTGTTCAGAAGAAAATACGATTAGTGTTTACCACAATTTTGACAACACTATTTACCTTAACTTTATATTTCATGTATCGTGTTTCTAAATAAATAGACATACTCTAGCAGATTCCATTTCTAATATATGTTTTCAAGACAGAGTGAAATCATGATAGTCATTAATCATCCACATATCATAATGTACATGCCAGAGAGAAGAATTTTGTAGAGAAGAATTTTGTTCACTCTGTAAGTGTGTGATACTGAACTAGTAAACACTGTACAATGATGGTTAATCTTTCTATGTTTATATATTAAATATCAATCTAGTAATATTTATGACCTCACAAAAGAGGTATTAATGTTTCTCCGGTGGGAACCACTAGCAGGGCAAAGGAGATTGCTCTTGATTTCCATAACCACTACTTCTTTGATTGTGAGACCAGCTCTCAGATGAGGAGCTTGCTCTTTTGATGATCAAATATTCCAGGAAGATTTGAAGTATCTCTAATGATGTCTACTGTTTCCATGACATTAGATTTTCTGGCTCATCACCCCACGTGACACCCTCACACATCACCCCTGACTTTATTACCATTAATAAATAAAACTCAAGTTCTCCCTTCTTTCTCTTTACATACACTTGAATCCTCCAAATGTTAGTATCATTTGTTAAACTTATTTTAAGCACTTATTCATAAATATCTGCAGCATCCTTGGCTTTGCACTCTGAATGGCTTTGCACTCTGAATGGCTTTGCACATACTTGGTTTTGCTTTCAACCATTCAGTTCAGTTCAGTCACTCAGTCATGTCCAATTCTTTGCCATTCCATGGACTGCAGCACTCGAGGCTTCCCTGTTCATCACCAACTCCTGGAGCTTACCCAAACTCATGCCCATCAAGTCAGTGATGCCATTCAACCATCTCATCCTCTGTTGTCCCCTTTTCCTCCCGTCTTCAATCTTTCCCAGCATTCGGGTATTTTCAAATGAGTCAGTTCTTCAGATCAGGTAGCCAAAGTATTGGAGTTTCAGTTTCAGCATCAGTTCTTCCAGTGAATATTCAGGACTGATTTCCTTTAGGATGGACTGGTTGGGTCTCCTTGCTGTCCAAGGGACTCTCAAGAATCTTCTCCAACATTGCAGTTCAAAAGCACTCAACCATTAAGTTGAGCCAAAAGGAAAAAATAATAATTAAAAACAACTCTTTTCAAGAATCCCCTTCCAAAATCATAGAATGGGATAGGACATGGGCAATTAAAGTATAAGTTATTAAGATGGGTTCTATAAGTCCAAATGCATTGCTAGAACTATATGTCTGTAAGATGTTTTAAATATGTATGTGTGCATATGAAGTTGCTTCAGTCATGTCTGACTTTTTGCAATCCCATGG
>SJYV01031804.1:26850-45163 GCA_006410875.1 Neotragus pygmaeus | reverse complement strand
CTGTCCATGGGATTCTCCAGGCAAGAATACTGGAGTGGGTTGCCATTTCCTCCTCCAGGGGATCTTCCAAACCCAGGGATTAAACCTAGGTCTCTTATGTCTCCTGCATTAGCAGGCGGATTCTTTACCACTGAGCCACCAAGGAAGCCCCTTAAATATGTATCATTTGTAGAAATGCCTCCCTCAAACAGGCTTTCATATCCAGGCTAAATATGCTAACTAAATGATTCTGACTTGTTCTCTTTCACTCATAAAAAGTCTTCCCATGGCATTTCAAATTACTCTGTGCTTTAAACTGTCTTCTATTTAGGGCTTAATAGAAGGCCAGTATCTGTTGAATGAATGACTGGATGAATCAGTCATTATAGTTTCCTAAGTGAGAGTTACATCAACAGAGTTCCAAATACATTTACTACTGGCATTATAAGTAATAGATAGTCTTGGTGAATTGCACTACTAACTTACGGTTGAAATGTAAAGCAATAAAGTTAAGCATATATTTTTTGTTACTGCTTTAGCTAGTAGTTACTAGTAGAACTAGTTACTGTTCTATTTTATATTCACTGATCACTCCTTAGATATATTTTCACAAGTTTAAATTTATATAATTTTTAAAAAGACAAAATTGAATTAGGTTGAAAATTATATAAAATTAGACAAGGGTAGAAGAATCATGGGAACACTTCTTATTTACCTAGAGATAAAAGATTCAGTTTTATCTATACAGGCTTTCTGACTTATCTTTTAAAAATAATGGCATACTGTGTTTCCAACTTAAAAGATGGTTCAAGCTTAAAATGATGTGGGTAGTACTAATTTAGTTTGGGGCATGGTGGATTAAAATTGAGAATCTGAAGTTTGTGTCAGTGATGAGCTTGTGTCTCTGTGAAATATTGGAAGTGGGAAGGAAATTTTGTATAAGATTATGGATTACTTAGTCCTTGAAGCAACTAATTGTTTATTTAGTGAAAGACATATAGTTATGCTGTCTGCATTTGCAGAATAAATAGCTTTAATTTCTATCACTTGACTGTATTTCTAGTTTAATAACAAAAGTTTTGTTTACTGATTTCAGTAATAGACTGGGTCAACCCAGTGAAATAATTGGTCATTGTAGTTGGAATAATATATATGAAAGCTTTCAAAAAGTATTCAGTGCTATAAAATTTTAAGGTATTATTTATTAGATTGTTCATACTGCTGCTGCTGCTGCTAAGTCGTTGTGTCTGACTCTGTGCGACCCCACAGACTGAAGCCCACTAGGCTTCTCTATCCCTGGGATTCTCCAGGCAAGAATACTGGAGTGGGTTGCCATTTCCTTCTCCAATGCATGAAAGTGAAAAGTGAAAGTGAAGTCACTCATATGTAATGATAAAAATTTGTTCAACTTGATAATTCACTGAATTGTCACAGATCAGTGAGAAATGTAGGAAAGACAACCTAACAATGTGTATTGATGACTTTTAATAATTTTTAATAATTTCACCATCATAGATAGTTAGCTTTTAATTGTTTGTGGAAATGAGCTTTAATGGTATTAAATACCACGAGAAAATAAAAATGTAGATCTGTCTATAAATGCATTTGTATTACAAATTTTATCCCTTTCCATGTATTTGGAAAAATCCAAAATACATGTGGATTTTTCTCTAGTACTGTGTATTATTTACTTAGTGTGATGATGATGCTCATGAATATGAGAATCTGTGTGTGTGAGAGATACAGAAAGAGAGGAAGAAGGAAAGAGGAAGGAAGAGAGGGAAGGAAGAAGAACGGGAAAAAAGAGACAATGAAAGAAAAGAAAAAATGGAAGGAGAGGAAAGTTAAAGAAAAACATATTAATGTTCCTAAATTATGATTGTGGAAAGACAAACTACACATCCCCAGATAACTTCCATCTACTTCTATAGGGTATATAGAAGGAATATATAGAAGGAATATATTCTTTCAGTAAAGGGAAATCTGGATTAGTTTAATTTTGTGACACAGGAGAGAAACCGTAATTAACACAAGAAATATCAAGCTCAAGGAAGAGGTTTTATTCCTATCACTATATAAATATAGATAGATTTGGATATGAATATATAGATATAGATACAGACATGAACATATTGGATTTAACTTACTTGGAAAGAAGAGTAAATAGCTTCAGTAGAAGAGATGACTACTGGAATATGAACAGGAATATTTGTGGACCATAAAAATGTTTATAGGATCTAAAGACAACTTAACACACTTAGCCACATTATGAATTCATATTTCTGTTAAATAAAAGCTACAATATATAGATATAATAGAGTAATCCCTATCATTTCTATATTACAATGAATGCCAGGTATCTCTAAGAAAACACACCCACTCCTCTATGCCTTTTATTATGGGATATGAAACAGAGGTGTTCACCATTCCAAGAATTTGTGCTGGCAGATTTTTTTTTAGTTTTTTTTTTTTTTAGTTTTTTACTCCAAACACAGTGTACTCTTAAACATATCAAATGAGTTTTTAATTTCAAATAGTATGTTTTTATAGAATGTTGGTCTAGAATTCGGTCTTTTTTATACATTGTAATTGTTGAAATTCTGCATCTTTTAATCCAGTTTGTCCATTTTTAATCATAAAAATGGTCATTCTTTGGCACCCAAGAAGATCATAGGATTCTCCAAACTTTGAAAACACTTGACTTTAAAAGTTGTAGCACGTACAAGCAATATTTGAATATTATAACTGCAGTGCTCTAAATTTTTATATATTGTCTGCATAATGTGTTACATTTCTTTTAGAGTCTCTTTGATAATAAAATTTTATGTTCTTAGTGATATCCAAAGCCAAGGAGGTCACACAGTAAGATAGTGAAATATCACAAAGGACTAGCACTGTTTCCTCTGAGCAAGTTCATCAGTTGATGCAGCAAAAGTGTGGACTTGCCAAATTGGAATAGAAAGAGCATTCTACAGACAGAATCTTGTATTTGGAACACAAATAACTGGCAATACCACTTAGAAAACAATGCCTTTATCATTCAAAGCGCTTGCTTATATCCACTACAGCTCAAGTAAAATATGCCAAAAATCTAAGATAAGGAAATGTTTCCAAACAATAAATGTGTCTTTTTTTTTTTAAGGAAAATAAAAATATTATCATGTTCAAGAAATCAAACAAGTCCTTCTTCTACTTAAACTTATGACTGGTTTGCAAATCTTTGTTCGGTAGAATGTTTAAAGATTTTTTTCCAAATCTGGCATTATACTAATCTTCAGGAAAACTATTTAGTAATGAGTTCTAAGAAGATCTAATATCATTCAGTAGTATGATGATTTGCTGATGGTTTCTTAGCAAGTACATCTAACCATCTAAAGGAAGTCTCAATGTAAAATACAAAAGCCATCAAGACAAAGCAAAATAGGCTCAGTTAATCAGTTATTAAAATACTTGACAAAATGGGACAGTACACAAACATGAGGGACCTTTTCATCTGTTCAGCAGGAAAGAAAGGTTGTAAGCCTGTGGCACCTCTGGAGAGTTGGCTGGGCTTTGCTGCATGTGTAGGCTCCCTGGTGGTAAGGGACCTTATCAAGGCTGGGACCTTGATAAATGCCAGAGTCTCTGGGGCTGTACTATAGTAGTGTGTTCAGCTTGGGAATCAGTCACAAGAGCCACCTGCTAAAGGCAGTGATGTTCTCTGAGGCAAATATTAGGATGTAGTTTGCTTGCTTCACCAAATACTTTCAGGACCATTTAGGCATTGCAGAACTTTAAGATTCTGCAATTCCTCTGAGGATGCTGGGGTTTTTCAGGACACTTTGCTCTACTGTAAATGTTTTGAAATTTTCTCATGCTTCCTCCCAGCTCTTCAGAGTATATGCTGTTTATTCTTTCTTATAGTTGTATCTATTAGCAAGGCCCAAATGCCACAGTTTATTTATTTTACCCTCTTCCCTATTTTTCATGGGCTCTGTTCTCTGAGTGGCTTGGCATTTCACTGTCTACCACTCATTAAAAATATCCATTTTATTTTTACTTGGGAAATTGTTTGCTGATATCATATTGTATTATGTAGGCCATCTACTCTTCCATATTTCTCAATTATATACATGATCTCATAAATCTCTCACTTTTAAAAATCATTCTTCCACTCCTGTGACTCTTCCTCTGACTCTGATATGTGTGATTATTCAGAAGATGCACTTAATATATCTGAGCTATTGCCACAAATAAAATATGATTTGTGCAAGGATAATGTATATAATATTCGTGCATAATCTAATCTAGGCACAGCCATAAGTAGTTTTGGGTAGAAAGTATTGTTCAGTTCAGTTGCTAAGTTGTGTCTGACTCTGTGACCCCGTGAACCGCAGCACACCAGGCCTCCTTGTCCATCACCAACTCCTGGAGTCCACCAAAACCCATGTCGATCCAACCATCTCATCCTCTGTCATCCCCTTCTCCTCCTACCTTCAATCTTTCCCAGAATCAGGGTCTTTTCAAATGACCTAGCTCTTCGCATCAGGTGGCCAAAGTATTGGAGCTGCAGCTTCAAAATCAGTTCTACCAATGAACACCCAGGAATGATCTTTAGGATGGACTGGTTGGATCTCCTGCAGTCCAAGGGACTCTCAAGAGTCTTCTCCAACACCACAGTTCAAAAGCATCAATTCTTCAGTGCTCAGCTTTCTTTATATCCAACTCTCACATCCATACAAGACCACTGGAAAAACCATAGCCTTGACTAGATGGATCTTTGTTGGCAAAGTAATATACCTGCTTTTCAATATGCTATCTAGGTTGGTCATAACTTTCCTTCGAAGGAGTAAGCATCTTTTAATTACATGGCTGCAATCACCATCTGCAGTGATTTTGGAGCCTAGAAAAATAAAGTCTGACACTGTTTCCACTGTTTCCCCATCTATTTGCCATGAAGTGACGGGACCAGATGCCATGATCTTATTTTTCTGAATGTTGAGCTTTAAGCCAACGTTTTCACTCTCCTCTTTCACTTTCATCAAGAGGCTCTTTAGTTCTTCTTCACTTTCTGCCATAAGGGTGGTGTCTTCTGTGTATCTGAGGTTATTGATATTTCTCCTGGCAATCTTGATTCTAGCTTATGCTTCCTCCTGCCCAGCATAAGCCCATGTCCAGGGTAAGAGAAACCCAATAAGATGGTAGGCACTGAGAGAGGGCATCAGAGGGCAGACAGACAGAAACCACAATCACAGACAACTAGCCAGTCTGATCACACGGACCACAGCCTTGTCTAACTCAGTGAAACTAAGCCATGCCATGTGGGGCAGGTCATGGTGGAGAGGTCTGAGAGAATGTGGTCCACTGGAGAAGGGAATGGCAAACCACTTCAGTATTCTTGCCTTGAGAACCCCATGAACAGCATGTAAGTATTTTTAGAAGCTTGCAAAGATGATTGCCCTTAGAAATAAAGATGTATTGCTTAACACTTCCAGAAGATGCCAATACTTCCTTGTTATTACTCTTTCTTATCTCTAAATGTGATCTAATGATATTTACCAATAGATAGAAATAATCATTACAATGATTCCTAGTAATAGATGACCTAGTCTAATCCTGGAGGATGTTTCAGTTTTCTCATAATCAGTGCTTCTCAGACTTTAATCTGCATTCAAATCACCTGGGCGTTTTCCTAAAGATGAAAATTCTGATTCAATACATCTGGAGAGTTTGGATTTCTAACAAGCCACATAGCAAAGTGGGCTTCCCCAGTGGCATGGCAGGTAAAGAATCCTTCTGCAATTAAGGAGTCACCAGAGATATAGGTTTAATCCCTGCAGAGAGTCGGACATAACTGAGCAACTCTGCCTGCACCAGAGCAATGCAATCCTGCTGATCCAAAGTCCATTTTTTGAGTAGCAAGAGAATAGAATTCTACTATCCAGAAGAGCCACGCATGGCTATTTATGGTGCTATTCAGATAAACTACATTCTTACTGATTTTCTACTTGCTTAATCATCAATTACTGAAACAAAGATATTCAAGTTCCCAAGAATAAACATGTGTTGGCTTACTTCTTCCAGTTCTATCAGGAACTGCCTCATGTATTTTTATGCTTTATTGTTAGCCACATACATGTTTAGGATTGTTACGATTTCTTGGTGAATTGACTGCTTTATCATCCCAGTGTTAGTCACTCAGTCATGTCCAACTCTTCTTGACCCCGTAGACCGTAGCCCACCAGGCTCCTCCATCCATGGGATTTTCACAGCAAGAATACTAGAGTGGGTTGCTATTTCCTTCTCCAGAAGATCCTCCCAACCCAGGGATCAAACCCAGGTCTTCTCATTGTAGGCAGACTCTTTACCATCTGAGCCCTTTATCATTTATCATCTATATTAAGGGAAGCCATTTATCATCACTAGGGAAGTTTATCATTACATAACATATATCTTTATCCATAATAACATGAAGTACTGTATTTGAACTTAAGATAACTACTTCAGTGTTCTTTTAATTATTGTTAGCTTGGTATGTGTTTCTCCATTCCTTTACTTTAAAGCTGAGCCTTTATGTTTAAAGTAGGATTTTTGTAAGCAACATAATATAGGATCTCATTTTTTCAACCGGTGCATTTAGAACATTCACATTGAGGTGATTATTGATATAACTGTGTAAATATCTACTGTGTTTGCTACATTTTTCTATTCATTGCATTTGCCCATTGTTTCTTTTTCCATCTCTTCTTTTTCTGCTTTTCTTGGGTTTTAATTGGACATGATTTTGTCTCATTTCTTAGCATATCAATTTTACTTCTTTAGAAAACAATTTAGTAGTTGTCCTAGAGTTTGCACTATACATTTTAAAATAATATAAATCATTTTTCAAATAGCACTATACCAGTTCATGTGCAGTGAAGTTCACTTATAAGAGCACTACCAAGTTCTCCCTCCCATCCATCATGACACAATTGTCATTAATTTCACCTACCCACATGCTAAAATCACCCAATATATTGTTACTATTCTTGCTTTAAACAGTTATCTTTTAGCTTAAGAATAATACAAATAAAAAATTGTGTTTTACCTTCATTTATTCCTCCTTCAGCACTCTTCCTGTCCTTATGTAGGTATAAGTTTCCAGCATAATCATTTTTTATAATCTTGAAAGAACTCTTCACATATCTTGAAGGGCAGGTCTACTGGCAAAGAATTCCCTTAGTTTTAGTTTGTCTGAGAAAATCTTTATGTTTTTATCACTTAAAAAAAAATTTCACAGGAATTAGAATTCTAGGATGGTGAGTTTTTTTTTCAGTACTAAATATTTCACTCCTTTTGGTTCATGCTTATCAGGTTTTTGGTATAAAGTGCATTCTAATTATTATCTTTGTTTTTTTTTTTTTNTGAAGAAAGTAGGGAAAACCACTAGACCATTCAGGTATGACCTAAATCAAATCCCATATGATTATACAGTGGAAGTGACAAAATAGATTCAAGGGATTAGATCGCATGATGTAAAGGTCTGACTCATTGGAAAAGACCCTGATGCTGGGAAAGATTGGAGGTATGAGGAGAATGGGATGACAGAGGATGAGATGGTTGGATGGCATCAATGACTTGAAGGACATGGGTTTGGGCAAGCTCCAGGAGTTGGTGATGGACAGGGAACCTATTGTACTGCATGCAGTCCATTGGGTTGTAAAGAGTTGGACGTGACTGAGTGACTGACTTATCTAAACTGATCTACATATCTGAAGTTGCTGATATTTCTCCCAGCAACCTTGATTCTAACTTGTGGTTCATCCAGCCTATCATTTTGCATGATTTGTGTTTGGGCATGCTAACTTGCTTCATTCATGTCCGACTCTGTGTGACTCTATGGATTGCAGCCAGCCAGGCTCCTCTATCACTGTGGGTTCTCCAGGTAAGAACACTTAAGTGGGTTGCCATGCCCTCCTCCAGGGGATCTTACTGACCCAGGAATCAAACCTGCATCTTTTATGTCCCTTGCATTGGTATCTGGGTTCTTTAGCATTAGTGCCACTCACGAAGCCCATGATGTACTCTACATAAAATTGAAATAAGCATGGTGACCATATACAGCCTTGTCATGCTCCTTTCCCACTTTGGAACCAGTGTTGTATTCCAAGATAATCTCTAGTTAGGTTTCTCATTTTCAAACCTCATGTCCAGGTGAGGTTCCATGTCTAGTCCTAGCTATTGCTTCTTGACAACAGGTTTCTCAGGAGACAGGTAAGGTGGTCTGGTACTGCCATCTCTAATAATTTTCCACCATTTGTTGTGATCCACTGTCAAAGGCTTTAGCGTTATCAATGAGGATGAAGTAGATGTTGTTTTCTGGAGCTCCCTTGCTCTCTTCGTAATCCAGTGAATGTTGGCAGTTTGACCACTGGTTCCTCTGCCTCTATGTTTGTTTGTTTGTTTGTTTTAATTGATTAATTTATTTTTAAAAAATTTTACTTTACAATACCCTATTGGCTTTGCCATACATCGACATGAATCCACCACAGGTGTACACAAGCTCCCAATCCTGAATCCCCCTCCCACCTCCCACTGCCTCTTTGAAATCCAGCTTGTACATGTGGAAGTTCTCAGTTCACGTACTACTGAAGCCTAGCTTGAAGAATTTTGAGCACAACCTCACTAGCATGTGAAATGAGCACAGTTGTACAGTGGTTTGAACATTCTTTGGCATTGGCCTTCTTTGAGACTGGAATGAAAACTGACCTTTTCTAGTCCTGTGGCTACTGCTGAGTTTTCCAGATTTTCTGGCATATTGAGAGTAGCATGTTTATCTCAGATGTATGACCATTATTTTTCTGGAATCCGATAAAAACAAAATACAGGTCTTTCACATTAAAAACTTTAGGACCTACACACACCTTTTAAGAGAGTCCATACAGCAGAACTTTGAACCCCTCTACCTTATTCAGGGGCTCCTATCAGCTCAATGAATGCCTATTCTTAATTTTCCCCCTATTTATCCCAACCTATAAATTAGACAAGTGACCTAAAGCACTATCCCTGAGATCCTCTTCTAAAACACCTAGCAGGATAAATAATATTTTTAGTACTTGAGGCTATATTTGTTTGACTATCATTTGATAATTCTAAAGATTTAAAAAAAAATATCCTCAATCATCAGTGGGAACTAACTGGAGTGAAAGTTTTGCATTATTGTCTTTCTTAGGGACACTGTCATTTGCTACCATACACACGTTTTATGCATTTTGTTCCTGCCAAGATGTTTGTTCAAGATTGAATATGGATCTGGATACAATTTCAAATTATTGTTTGGTTTCTGTACTTAGAAAATAGCACTACATCACTGAGGCATGTTCAGTTTATTAATTTTGAAACTCCTGTAACCTTTGCAGGGGGTGTAACCTTTGTAATCATCTTTCTTGAAGATTAGAACCTCTAATCTAAGTTTCTTCATAAAACTACCAATGTTTAGGGATTGCTGCCAAAAACCAACAATAAAGGAAAGAAAATCCTATTGAAAAACACTAGAAAATCATTGAAAGTTTAAGGCTGAGAACTTGCAACAGCAGTTAAGAAGCAAATTTAAGTCCTTACGCCAAGGATTAAGTCTCTAGGATACACTGGTAAATATGCCCAATCTGAGTAGCTTCAACTCCTGTACTCTTATGAACTAATTTTAGTCACTATTGTGCAAGGTACTGCACTTATTATCCCCAGAGGCATTCCTTCTTCTTTTTATAAAACTGTTTTAGAGGTAGAAAACCTAATGAGTAAATCAGAATTCCAGGATTAAATGGCAAATCCCAGTAGATCTTAAACAAGTCTCAGAATTCTTAATGTGTTTATGTCATATGTAAGGATTATCACTATGGGGACAAAATAAGTAAAGAGACACAATTCTCATTCTTGAAGAGATGATTATATACCCTGAGAACATCAGAGAGCCATGCAAAAGCATTTATGTTTGCATTGATTTATTTATCATTGGTTTTCCAGTACCACTGAAAGATATTTAACACTTTTTTAAGGGAGACAAAATAGATGGTTTTATGAATTGGAAAAAGGATTTGTAGAAAATGAGAGGTATGAATTTGGACTGGTAGAGAGGGGCAGGAAATGTATTGGTTGTGAAGAATAATATAGTTCCACACGGCACACAGCATTCTGTCCAGTTGCAATAGCGTTTGCTATTTCCTTTAGTTCTCTGCTGCTTTTTTTCCAGATCACTGAAGAGCTTGTCCCCACTCTTCTAATATGTCTGCCCTTAAATATCTCGATATCATTTTATTTATGTAGGCACCAGTCACTCTCTAGTAGTATATTTTATTTTCTCCAAATAACTTGCCTTAACTGATACTGTCTTGTTTACTTGTCTTTATTGTATTGTCTATCATTCCCCACTAAAATGTTAGCAACATGAGAGAAGAGGACTTTATCTTGTTTATTTGCTGTATGAACAGCAGCTTGAATAGTGCTCAACATGACCATGTATTGAATTCATTGATAAGTCTACTACATATAACCACATTAACTTGATAGGAGATAGGACTTGAGTGTGTCCTTTTCTCAAAGTCTCTGTTCACTAGAGGTTTTCTTGACTATGTTCTTGCTTCATTTAAAGTCTATCCATTAAAACAACGCAAAAATTAATGAATATTTATGAAATAAAAATATTTTTGCATCTCTCTCACAAAGGTATGCATTTGGCAGGATAGAACACTTGGTCTTTTATGTTTACAATATGATCATTTAACATGTATTACAAACATTTAAAAGAAAAATCCTACAGATTTTCTTTTTTTTTCCCTACTATTATTTCATAAGATCTACTATCATTTTATAGCATTACTGAGTTTTAAGTGTTTAAATAAAAATGATTACCACATTGTTGTCATTAAATGTTTTTAATCCATTTTCATAACCAAGTAGTTAATAATTTGTGTTGATCATTGATTCTTTTTTTCTAAAGAGAAATGTAGAATTTTATCTTCTGAATACAGATAAGATTAATACAATATTTAATAGGACTTCTAAAATGAGGAATTTTTGGTCGAGACAGGAAATATGGAATCCAATGATCTAATAAATCTCTCATTTTTTTGGAATTTATAGACTTGTACTTGTCCCACTTTTAAAATGCACAAACACAGTAGAGACTGAAGTAAAACAGATATGATTGGATGCGTGCAAACTTTCACCACTGTTTGAAACATATCAACTTAAAAAACAAAACATAATGTGAGAGCCGTAAGATCAGTTTTATATGGGCTTTACTGAGGACTATAGTTTAGAAGACAGCCTAGAATTACTTGGGGGTGGGGGTGGGAAGTCACTATGTATCTAGCTTTGGCAGAGGAGGTATGTATAATCAAGGACACACATTGGTATAAGGTTGCTGCTAGTCACAAGATTGTTGCTGTTAGTTCTAAGAAGCAGATGTCTCCATTAATTATTTTAGTGCTTTTCTGGGTATGAGAAGATGCAAGAATTGGATTCATATAATTTTTTCCTGAAAATATCTATCTGAAAGCCTGTTCTGCCAGTTTTTCCTAGAGTGCAGAGTGCCTCATTCCTGATCATCACTCTGAAGGTTAGGAACTGCACTTGTTAGTGACTTCATTCTTAAATAACCAGATGGCAAGTGACATTCTTTAGTTGGCACTGCCTTCTCTTGGTCATAAGTTCAACCATGATTTGGGAGACATTTCATGATCAGTTTGCCCCACAATGCTAGGAATGCTCATTCCCAGGTCAGGGGAGAATAGATCACATGATGGGCTATTGCTGGACTAACCCTGTAACCTACTAACCCCATTACTGGACTAACCCTGTTAACATGAGCCAGATGTCTCTAGAATACCTATCTTACTAGTCTGTTGTGGTCCAGGATAAGCTTCCCTCTTGTTACTTCTTCCTAACTCTAAAAAGAATTAAACTATTATAATCATTGATCTTATATAGAACTATACATTTGGTCAGTTGTTTCAAGCTGCCTAGTTATCATTTATCAGAGGCTCAGTTAATCATTTGGTTGTGCAAGAAACAAAAATTTTGTAAAATAGGCAGAATATAAGTATTATAGCTAGTAACATTAATAAGATTATAGCTAACATTTAATCCACTAACATTAATCCATTTAATTCATTAGTGCAGCCCAGTATCCCCAGGTTGTCTGATTTAGTCTGTTCCATACAAGTCTCTGTCTTTAAGGCAAATGATATGTTGACATTGTCCTTAAGCACCCAACACAATTTCCTAGTGTATTAGACTGATTATCCTTAAAGTATGGTTTAATTGCCCACAACAAATAGGGGCCCTAAACTTAAATGACTGTAGCCTGGTGTTAACCATATAAATTTACCCCACAAGGGAGGTTATATTCTTTGGCCAAACCTTAGCTTTGCTCTGATTGAGCTTAAGTAACCTTAAAGAAAATTCATATTTATGGCCATGGTCAGAGCAAGTATGATTGATTGGCCAAGTGAGGGAGCCCCATCTGTTGATAGTAATATCAAGAGTGACCCAATAGAGCTATATCTTCTTTCTTCTAGAATAAATTCCCTAAGGAACATCTAATTAGAGCTTTGGAGGAGAGAAAGCTAACCCAGAAATACTAGATATAGTTAACTGATCATAAACCCAACAACTGGATTAATTTTTTAAATTCTCCATAAGATTGTGCTCATGATAGAAAAACATTTGATACATTTGTGAAATCCCAAGAAATTAAGAAAACACTAGAAATAATCAGAACCATCAAATCCGACATATTGGGATAGCTGTCTACTTTTGATGTTGTGGTCTTATCCTGGTGTGGTTACTCCTCTGTTTGAGTGTTGTTTTAAGGTGACTTAAAGATCAACAATTATCTCCATGACCAGTCCAGTGCAGAGGTCCTTCCTAAGTGGGAAATACTAATCCAAGAGTCTAATTCCCTTCAGTTTCACTATGCATGAGCTAGTTAGGAGTACCTGTCCTTCCATCTATGTTGGAGATATTCCTTTAAATTACATTTTTTTCCAGTATGCATAATCTCCTCATTGCAGGATGGAGCATCTGATCTTCATCCAAAGATAGATTACTGAGATAAGCTTCAGAACAAAAAACATAGTCTTCTTAATAATTTGGTAAATTTTGCAATAATATAGCATAATAATAGGGAACTATCTTGGAAGTGAATGCTAGTAAATACAAGTCTAGGTTAACAAAATTAGACTTTAATATCTACTGACATAAACTTTTTCTCTCTAAAATCACCCTAATTTCTACTAAACAGAGCCAAACTAAGACTAATTTGTTTGCAAAATAAGCCTAGTTTCAGTAAACTTGGCCTGATTATTTACATAAGTGCAATTAATCATACTGGCTCCTTTAAAATTGGCTTTGCCGAAACTTTTTATAAGGAATCTCAGATTGAATTTTTAAAAGGCCTTTCAAGGCCAGGAAAACCATGCCAAGAGCAAGTCATCAGATTCTACCTGTGATAACTGCAGATTTAGATGAATTCTTCTCTTTTCCAGAGTCTCCTGCACCTGTCAGGAGGTGGCCTTCATTATTCACTTGATAAGGCTATTGGAAACCTAAGAGTTTCAACTCTCTAGAGAGATTGGGTAGAGAGAAAAGATACATATTTCAATTCTTCTTTCAACGGTACAATTTACCATATTGCTGTAAGTCATAATTAACTTGAGAAGGAGGATTTCCTTATATCTGGAAAATATAGATTAAAAGTCAGTAATGTTTCAGACAGAAAACATAAAAATGATAATCATATTCACCAGTGCACTCAGTCTTATATAACTAATCCTTTTTAGTTAACTGTTTAATGAAGTCAAGTTTCCCATTAGAATTCTTTTATATCTTATCCAATTCAGCTGTATGGTTTGAAAAGTTATAAGAAACTTGTACTTAAAAAAAAAAAAGTCCTTGCTATGAATCTTCTTGAAGAGGAAGCATGTTTGCAAAGTCATCAGAGTAAAACAATAACTGTCTATGAATGACCAAAGACTTGAGAAGACAAAGATAAAGACCTGACTACAATGCAATTGGTGAAGAAAGTTGATTACTACTGTGACACACATTTTATGTCAATAACTAGATCACAACATTTTCCCAGAACATATCAAATAGTTAGAAATTCCATACAATATCTAGGTAAATAATATTTACCCATACAATATAACCTAAGAAGATTTATTACTCATTTGACAATGCTTCCCATGTGATTTAATTGTTGAGCCTAATTAGCTTAATATGTCCCTTTGGAGCTATGTGTTAGGGGCCCTTTGAAGCATACCAGTTAGCTAGAGATCAAGGGAACTTCATTACAATTTGATTTGGGGAAATTCATCAAAGAAATAAAATCAAATGATTTAAAACACTAGTCAAATAGGATTATACGTCACTGTAAAACAATGCTCATTCACTTAACCAAAGTGACAATAAAAGATTTCAAAGGCAAATATAGAATGTTATAACAGATTACTAGTTAAAGAAAATTTTGAATCTGCTATCAGAAACAGATCGATATTTTAAGAAAACTTTGTCCCCTTAATAGGGAAATGAAATTCAGGTTTGCACCACTTTGTCTTTAACATTAAAACTCATTTAAAATTATTATATGCTTAATCAGTTCTAACCACACATAAAATTCTGTCAGGGGAGTGTGTAATTTCCTTGGTTCAGTCTCAACAAAAATTTGAAGTGACGGACATTAAAGCCCTCTGCATGGCACAGCTCTCAGACAGTGCTACAGCTCAGTGTTACAGCTCAGTTTTATTTAGAAAATAAAGGAAAATACATCCTTGAGGCATGAGGGCATGCCGACCCAAAAGACACAAAGAGAAGAGAGAGAGAAAGAGAGAGAGGAAGAGAGAGCACAAGAGAGAGAGGAATATAGAGAGAGAGAGAGAAAGAGAGAGGAAGAGAGAGGAAGAGAGAGAGAGAGGAAGAGAGAGAGGGAGAGAGAGAGGAAGAGAGAGAGAGAGAGCAAGAGAGAGAGCACAATTGCACGCAGGAGAGACGCCCGGCCCTTTGGCTCCTCTTTTCCCCCTGGGCCTGCCCTATGTAAACTGGGCTAGCCAGGAGAGCTGTTTGTTCTACCTGAAGTCTTCAGTCCAGTCCTCGGACCTTCCTTTGTTCTGTTTTTGCAGGCTTTTTCCTTCCTTGTCTTTTCAGTTCAGTTCAGTTGCTCAGTCGTGTCCGACTCTTTGCAACCCCATGAACCGCAGCACGCCAGGCCTCCCTATCCATCACCAAATGTCAGAGTCTACCCAAACCCATGTCCATTGAATCGGTGATGCCATCCAACCATCTCATCCTCTGTCGTACCCTTCTCCTCCTGCCTTCATTCTTTCCCAGCATCAGGGTCTTTTCAAATGAGTCAGGTCTTTGCAGCAGGTGGCCAAAGTATTGGAGTTTCATCTTTAGCATCATTCCTTCCAATGAACACCCAAGGCCTGNAAATATTTTCCCACCAGTTTCTGGTGGTCCCTGAGTGTCCTACTCCCTTAGTGGGAAGAGACATACTCACTAAATTTGGGACCACGCTTGTGAGCCCCTAGAGCTCTACAGCTTCTGGTTACTACTGAGGAACCCATTACACCCTCTCCAATAGAGAGGGACCAAAAACTATGGGAAGACAAAATTAACCCCCAGGTGTGGGACCAAGGAATTCCTGGACAAGCCCACCAAGCTGAACCAGTCATCATTGTCCTCCGAGATCCCACTCGGTTTCCTAACCAGAAACAATATCCCCTCAAAAGAGAGGCTTTTTTAATAAATAAATTCCTTGCTTGTGGGCTATTGGTCCCCACCAATTCGCCATGTACCCCCCAATCTTCTCAGTAAAGACAAAGGACGGAAGCTAGCAAATGGTTCAAGATCTCCAGATCATAAATGAAGCTGTAGTCCCCCTCCATCCCACAGTACCAATCCCTATCTAATCTTGGGAGAAATCCCACCCAATGCCAAGTGGTTTACAGTCTTGGATCTCAAAGATGCATTTTTACATACCACTGGCTAAAGAATCCCAATATCTTTTTGCTTTTGAGTGGGAGGCCCCAGGAGAAAAACACCAATAGATGACTTGGACAGTGTTACCTCAGGGATTCAGAGATAGCCCCCATTTGTTTGGACAGGCCCTTAGCTGGAATCTCCTAGATTTGGACCTGGGACCTAATGGGAAAATATTACAATACATCAATGACCTACTAATCTGCTCTCTGGGTGAGGAAAATGCCTGACAACATGCAATTCAGGTTCTAAACTTTTTGGCAGAAGGGGATATAAAGCTTCCCATGCTAAGTCACAGATAGTCAAGACAAAAGTCACTTACCTGGGAGTTCAGATTACACACGGGTCTAGGAGGCTGTCCTCCGATCGGGTACAAGGAATCCTCCAGTTTCCCTCCCCCATGACTCAAAAACAATTGTGAGCTTTCCTAGGGCCAACTGGGTATTGTAGAATCTGGATACCCAACTATGGTCTAATTTCCCACCCCTTATATGAAAGCTTAAATGGTCAGGATGATTTAATCCCACTGATGTGGGGGACTCCTCAAAAGAAGGCAGAGGCTAGACTAAAACAAATCTTAACTCAGGCACCCACAGACCCAGAAAAAGCATTCCAACTTTATGTCCATGAAAGAGAGGGAATAACCTTGGGAATATTAACTCAAAGGTTAGGATCTGAGCCCCAGCCGGTAGCTTACTTATCCAAGAGACTCGATCCAACTGCCCAANGAAAACAATTGTGAGCTTTCCTAGGGCCAACTGGGTATTGTAGAATCTGGATACCCAACTATGGTCTAATTTCCCACCCCTTATATGAAAGCTTAAATGGTCAGGATGATTTAATCCCACTGATGTGGGGGACTCCTCAAAAGAAGGCAGAGGCTAGACTAAAACAAATCTTAACTCAGGCACCCACAGACCCAGAAAAAGCATTCCAACTTTATGTCCATGAAAGAGAGGGAATAACCTTGGGAATATTAACTCAAAGGTTAGGATCTGAGCCCCAGCCGGTAGCTTACTTATCCAAGAGACTCGATCCAACTGCCCAATGCTGGCCCCAGTGCTTTTGAAATCTTGCAGCTATTGCAATCATGATAGAAGATGCTTTGAAACTCTTTTTTGGAGGCAAACTATTTTTACCAGCCACCAAGTAGACCAACTCCTAAATGGGAAAGGCCATTTATGGATNACTCGATCCAACTGCCCAATGCTGGCCCCAGTGCTTTTGAAATCTTGCAGCTATTGCAATCATGATAGAAGATGCTTTGAAACTCTTTTTTGGAGGCAAACTATTTTTACCAGCCACCAAGTAGACCAACTCCTAAATGGGAAAGGCCATTTATGGATGTCTGATCAAAGAATCCTCACATATCAAGTAATGCTGATGGAAAATCCAGGCCTCACTATATCCCCTTGTGAGGTTCTTAACCCAGCCAGCCTTCTGCCTACCCCCGAGGGCTCTCTCCCCTTTCACTCTTGTCTAGAAACCTTGGACCACTGGACAAAACCACAAAAGGAATTGTCAGAAGATCCTGTGACCAATCCTGAGTAAATCTGGTACACTGACGGAAGCAGCTTTGTCTTAGATGGAAAAAGAAGAGCTGGATATATAGTAGTCTCCAATTTTGAGATCATAGAGGCTAAGCCTCTGCCACCATCAGTCAAGGTACCAGAACATGACTCCTGGAGTCACTACTCACGAGTCAAGCCATGGAAGAAGAGAGAAGAGGACACTCAATACACTTTTGAGCCCCTGAGAGATCTCAGATACCTATTCAGGACTACAAATGAGTGCCATTCTAAAGAATACCCCCAAAATCTGGTTTCTGGGGATAAGATTTCTCAGGATAGCTCTAAAGAGCTAACCCTGCTTGGCAGGGATTGTACTCCAAAACAGACAGGAGATGGATTTTCTGATCCCTGAACAAGGAGGGACTTGAGCCATCCTGGCAATGTGAATTTGGAATTGGTCCAAAATGCATTACTTGGATGCAATCTCAAAAATGACAGAATGATCTCTGTTCGTTTCCAAGGCAAACCATTCAATATCACAGTAATCCAAGTCTTGCCCCAACCAGTAATGCTGAAGAAGCTAAAGTTGAATGGTTCTATGAAGACCTACAAGACCTTTTAGAACTAACACCCAAAAAAGATGTCCTTTTCTTTATAGGGGACTGGAATGCAAAAGTAGGAAGTCAAGAAACACCTGGAATAACGGGCAAATTTGGCCTTGGATTGCGGAATGAATCAGGGCAAAGGCTAATAGCATTTTGCCAAGAGAATGCACAGGTCATAGCAAACACCCTCTTCCAACAACACAAGAGAAGACTCTACAC
>SJYV01031804.1:0-19463 GCA_006410875.1 Neotragus pygmaeus | reverse complement strand
TTTTCTCCACATTTGTTATTTGTGTTCTTTTTGATAGCCATTTTGATAGATGTGAGGTTTTATCTTATTGTGATTTTGATTTGCATTTTCCTCATGCTTAGCAATGTTGAGCATCTTTTCATATACCTATTGGCCATCTCCATTTCCTCTTTGGAAAAATGTCTACTCCGTTCTTCTGCTCATTTTTTAATCGGGTTGTTTGTTATTTTGATGCTGAGTTCTATGAGCTATTTATACATGTTGAATATTAGTCACTTATCAGTCACATAGTGAATGGACTGGTTGGATCTCCTTGCAGTCCAAGGGACTCTCAAGAGTCTTCTCCAACACCACACTTCAAAAGCATCAATTCTTCAGTGCTCAGCCTTCTTCACAGTCCAACTCTCACATCCATACATGACCACTGGAAAAACAATTAGCCTTGACTAGACAGACCTTAGTTGACAAAGTAATGTCTCTGCTTTGGAATATACTATCTAGGTTGGTTATAACTTTTCTTCTAAGGAGTAAGCGTCTTCTAATTTCATGGCTGCAGTCACCATCTTCAGTGATTTTGGAGCCCCCCAAAATAAAGTCTGACACTGTTTCCATTATTTGCCCATCTATTTCCCATAACTCTATTTATTAGCTGCCATAGAACATGTACCAAATTAGTTGCTGTGCTCAAGGCCCAGCTCTTGAAAACCAGAACACAAACACAAATTCTGACTCTCCAGTAGTTGACCTTTCACCTAGATATTGGATTTCCCCAACCCTGAAATATGAATTCAAAGCAGCTGTGTCTTCCTGTGACTTTTCCCGGGCACCAGCTCAAAGCAGAGCATGTAGTAGGGGCTCAATGAGCACGTGCTAAATGAATCCATGATAACATCAAGGTTCGTTTACAATAAGCACCAAAAAGCAAGAAGTATTCACAGACACTTCAGGCAACAAGTCAACCTGCAAAACAGTTACACACGTGAATCTTTCAAAATTATGTCATTTCCTAATACACTACCTCAAGTTATGAATTGCCATCTGCGTTATCTTGTATGACTGCATCTTACAAAGGGAAGCTTGGTGGTTTTCTTTCTTTACAATGTAAATAACTTCTAATTTAACTGTTGGGTTGACCAAAAAGCATGTTGGGTTTTCCCGTAAGATGGCTCAAGTAGTGCTTAGTTCTTTAAAACTTCATTCAAAACAATTTTGTTAGGTTGTACTGACTGATACTGTACTGACTGATATTGACGGGTTGTATGACTGATATGGGAGCTGCCATATCAGTCAGATCAGTGTGGTTTTTTTTTAATTATCAAAACTGGTGAATTTTTGTGTAGCTATTTTAAAACTTAAGATAGAAGGAAAAAGTAGTATTTTTGGCATATTATGCTTTATTATTTCAAGAAAGGTAAAAATGCAACTGAAACCCAAAAATAGATTTGTGCCATGTATGGAGAAGGTGCTGTAAATGACTAAACTTGTCAAGGTGGCTTGTGACGTTTCTTGCTGGAGATACCTCATTAGGCCGTGCTCCGTGGTCAGGTAGAGTAGTTGGAGTTGATAGCAATCAAATCAAGACATTAATTGAGATCAGCCTGAACATACTCATCCAAATCAAGTGTTGAAAATCGTTTGCACCAGCGTGGTTACGTTCATCACTACGATGTTTCAGTTCCATGTAAGTGATAAAAAACCTTCTTGACCATACTTCTACATGCGATTCTCTACATAAACATAACAATACATTACGTTTTTAAAACAGACTACAGAAGGCGATGAAAAGTGGATACTATACAATAATGTGGAATGGAAGAGATCATGAGGCAAGCGAAATGAACCACCACCAACCATACCAAAGAAGGTAATGCTGTGCATATGGTGGGATTGGAAGGGAGTCCTCTATTATGAGCTCCTTCCAGAAAACCAAATGATTAATTCCAACAAGTATGACTTCAAATTAGACCAGATGAAAGCAGCACTCAGCAAAAATCATCCAGAATCAGTCAACAAAAATGCATAATCTTCCATCAGGATGCCATGAGACCCTGTTCCTCTGATGACCACGCAAAAACGATCACAGCCAGCTGGGAAGTTCTGATTCATCCAAGGTATTCAGCAGACGCTGCACCTTCAGATTTTCACTTATTTCAGCCTTACAAAGTTTTCTTAATGGAAAAAATTTCAATTCCCTGGAAGGCTGTAACAGGCACTTAGAACAGTTCTCTGCTCAAAAATGTAAAAGATTTTGAAAAGAAGGATTATGAGGCTGTCTAAAAAAATGGCAGAAGGTAGTGGAACAAAATGGTGAATATGTTGTTCAATAAAGTTCTTAGTAAAAATTAAAAATGTGTGTCTTATTTTTACTTGAAAGCCAAAGAAACTTTTTGGCCAACCCAATGTTAATGATACTGAGTTTATCGTTGTTTTTAATTTGTTCTTTTTAAAGGTAGAACATGTACCTTAAATTCATTTGTAAGAATGAGGATAAAATATGGCAAACAGATGGGGAAACAATGGAAACAGTGAGAGACTTTATTTTCTTGGGCTCCAAAATCACTGCAGATGGTGACTGCAGCCACGAAATTCCAAGACGCTTGCTCCTTGGAAGAAAAATTATGACGAACCTAGACAGCATACTAAAAAGCAGAGACATTACTTTGCCAGCAAAGGTCCATTGAGTCAAAGCTGTGGTTTTTCCAGGAGTCATGTATGGATGTGAGACTTGGACCATAAAAAAAGCTGAGTGCTGAAGAATTGATGCTTTTGAACCATGGTGTTGGAGAAGATTCTTGTGAGTCCCTTGGACTGCAAAAAGATCAAACCAGTCAATCCTCAAGGAAATCAGTCCTGAATATTCATTGGAAGGACTGATGCTGAAGCTGAAGCTCCAACACTTTGGCCACCTGATGCAAAGAGCTGACTCATTTGAAAAGACCCTGATGCTGGGAAAGATTGAGTGTGGAAGAAGGGATGACAGAGGATCAGATGGTTGGATGGCATCACTGACTCGATGGACATGAGTTTGAGCAAGCTCTGGGAGTTGGTGATGGACAGGGAAGCCTGGCGTGCTGCAGTCCACGAGGCTGGAAAGAGTCAGAAACGACTGAGCAACTGAACTGAACTAAACTGAACCTAAAAACTGGAGAACCGTTACTTTAAAAGGATTATACTCCTAAACCAGTTTGCCATGTTGGGGAATGGTATAGCACTGAAAGAGGATTTCTGAGAATTAATAAGTTGATAAAGAGTAAAATATTGGCAAGGATAGGGGAGAACAGGCAATAATGACCTCAGAATAGACACTGGTTTCTATTTCTTTTGTCATGCTTTATGCGGAAGTAAAGTAGTGCTTTATGTGTGTAGTAAATTTAAGGTAAATATAATCCTATCCATGGATTTTAAATACACAGTCTTACAAAGCACCGTTGCCAGTGTGGAACACACTCCCTGTGGTTATGTTACCATTACAAATCACATTCAAGGCCACACGTGACCAGTGGTTAATGTGAAATTCTATTGAAGTGTAGAATAGATTCTGTTATTTCCCACTTTGAAGACCTGTACTTCCCATTAGTAAGAATAAACCAATTCTGTGTCCAGGATAAGCCCCAAGTCAAACTCCATGACGTCAAAGTTTCTAATTGCAGACTCAGCTATGCCAACATGGATTATCACTTGCTGTTCAGTTGTCCAGTCATGTCTGACTCTTTTGCAACCTCACAGACTGTAGCCTCCCACCCCATGGCCTGTAGCCTGTGAGGCTCCTCTGTCCTTGGGATTTTCCCAGGCTAGAATTCTGGATTGTGTTGCCATTTCCTTCTCCAGGGGATCTCCCTGACCCAGGGCTCAAACGTGAGTCTCCTGCATTGCTAAGTGGGTTTTTTTAACCACTGAGCCACCAGGGAAGCCAGGATTATCACTAGCCTCCTCCAAAGTCCTTAAAACAGGATTTTGGAGGCAGTGCACCAGGGCCTCTCCGTGCTCGATGTTTCTACTGATAGGGTAACACTGTGGCCTAATCTATGCCAGCTTTNGCAAAGAATGTTCAAACTACTGCAAAATTCCAACTCATCTCACATACTAGTAAAAGAAACGCTCAAAATTCTCCAAGCCAGGTTCAACACTATGTGAACCATGACCTTCCAGATGTTCAAGCTGGATTTAATAAAGGCAGATGAACTCGAGATCAAATTGTCAACATCCGTTGGATCATGGAAGGCAGGCCAGGAAGCAACAGTTAGAACTGGACATGGAACAATGGGCTGGTTCCAAATAGGCAAAGGAGTATGTCAAGGCTGTATATTGTCACCCTGTTTATTTAACTTATATGCAGAGTACATCATCAGAAACGCTGGCCTGGTAGAAGCACAAGCTAGAATCAAGATTTCCAGGAGGAATATCAATAACCTCAGATATGACACCACACTTATGGCAGAAAGCGAAGAACTAAAGAGCTTCTTGATGAAAGTGAAAGAGGAGAGTGAAAACGTTGGCTTAAACTCAGCTTTCAGAAAACAAAGATCTTGATATCTGATCCCATCACTTTATGGCAAACAGATGGGGAAACAGTGGAAACAGTGGCAGCCTTTATTTTTTTGGACTCCAAAATCACTTCAGATGATGACTGCAACCATGAAATTAAAAGATGTTTTCTCCTTGGAAGAAAAGCTATAACCAACCTAGACAGCATATTAAAAAGCAGAGACATGACTTTGCCAACAAAATTCCATCTAGTCAAAGCTATGGTTTTTCCAGTGGTCATATGTGAATGTTAGATTTGGACTATAACGAAAGCTGAGCACTGAAGAATTGATGCTTTTGAACTGTGATGTTAGAGAAGATTCGAGATTCCCTTGGAGTGCAAGGAGATCTATCGAGTCCATCCTAAAGGAAAGCAATCCTGAATATTCATTGGAAGGACTAATGCTGAATCTGAAACTCCAATACTTGGCTACCTGATGCAAAGAACTGACTCATTTGAAAAGACCCTGATGCTGGAAAAATTTGAAGGCAGGAGTAGAAGGGGGAAACAGAGGATGAGATGGTTTGATGGCATCACCAACTCAATGGCCGTGAGTTTGAGTAAACTCCAGGAGTTGGTGATGGACAGGGAGGCCTGACGTGCTATAGTCTATGGGGTTGCAAAGAGTTGGACATGACTGAGCAACTGAACTGAACTGAAGTGAATTCTTTTTCAGATTGTTTTCCATTATAGGTTATTGTTCCCTGTGCTATACAGTAGAACCTTGTTGTTCATCTATTTTTTATATAGCATTGTTTATCTGTTAATCCAAAACTCTTAATTTATCCCTGCCTCCCTTTCGCCTTGGGTAAAGATACATTTGTTTTCTATTTCTGTGAGTCTATTTTTATTTTGTAAATAGGTTATTTTGATACCATTTTTTAGATTCATAAATAGTACCATTTGATATTTGTCTTTGTCTGACTTACTTCACTTAGTATGATAATTTCTAGGTCTACCCATGTTGCTACAATTGGCATTATTTCATTCTTTTTTATGGCTGTGCAGTATCCCATTGTATATATGTGTCACTTCTTCTTTATTCATTCATCTTTCAACAGACATTTAGGTTACTTCCATGTCTCTGGTATTGTGAATAGTTCTGCTAAGAATACTGGGGTCCATGTATCTTTTCAAATTAGATCTTTTTCAGGTATGTTCCTGTTTTTTTTCCATTAAAGGTTAAGGTTCAAAACACACACATGCAAAAGTGGAATTACCACACCTTGAAGAAGTCTTCTATTCTTAGTTTCACGTTTCTGTCCCTAATACCTTGAAGTATACTTATGGTTTGAAAATCAAAACCTGAACCTTTTCATTTTCAAGTTCTTCTATCCTTTAATGCTCAGTACATTATTCTCTTTATGGAAAATGCAATTATGCACATGCTAATTCATGCAAGTAGTACTTTTACTGAAGTTTCTGTTATTTTTAATGCTGTAGTCTTTAAACTATATTTCTTCATATTACTTTAAAGTATTAAAATGATTTAAAGACTTTAATTATACTCTTTATTGTTAAAATTCACTTTATGTTTATATGTTTTGCTGTCTCTGGTGAGAGCTATAGTAACAAACTGCAAGTCCTTTACATATAGGTTATACGAGAAATTTAAGACATATTAAGTGTCCAACTGAATTTTAGTAATGAGGAATAGGTGAAAAAGTTCTTGTCAAAAGAAAGTCAATTTGGCTCCAAGAGGCAAAGTTTTCTGACAGCTTCTGTAAAAAGCAGGTGTTACTGAGTAACAGCTCTGTTGTTTAGTAAATGACCCCCAATACCAGTGGAAAGTTGAGAGGATAGACGATATGCAGAGATTTAGCAAGAAGAACCTCAAGAAGCTGAAAATGTCCAGAAATCAGGAAAATTGAGAGGCACATAATGGAAGGAATATTGTGTCTGCCTACCAACCAGTTTTTCCCATTTGGCCAAATAAATTGTTGTGGGACTAAAATGTACTATAAGCCAACTTTGGGATGCAACAAAGAGAGTCAAAACAAGGAAAATTTGCTCAACTACTGGTAAGAATACCTGTAAGTCATTTCATTTTATAGAGCAATATGTGTTAAACATACCAATAAAGCAAGTAAGTATAATTTCATTCATTCATACTTTGTTTATTTTTATTTATCTAGTTACCAATGCTTATACCTTGAGAATCCACCTGAAGTACTCAGCAATCCACCTATTCATTTATGCAGTATACATAGCATCTACTAAAAATCTATTAAGCACCTACTGTAACCTGGTGATGAGGATACAGCAGTGAGAAACAAAGCTTCTCATGAAGCTTATGTTTCGGTATCATCAAGATGACTGTATTCTCTGGCTGCAGCCTAGAGAATCAATGATTATAAAAATAGAGTCATTAAGTGCCTAGATTCTGGACCCAGAGCCTGGGTTTAANATACAGCAGTGAGAAACAAAGCTTCTCATGAAGCTTATGTTTTGGTATCATCAAGATGACTGTATTCTCTGGCTGCAGCCTAGAGAATCAATGATTATAAAAATAGAGTCATTAAGTGCCTAGATTCTGGACCCAGAGCCTGGGTTTAAAAGAATGCTCTGCCACTGACTATACATGACTTTGGAGTTTCTTAACCATTTGGGACCTCAATTTCTTCATGAGTGAGTTGAGAATATAATGAATTAGTACATATACTTACACAGAGATACACACACTTGTGTAAATATATAAATTAATACATATATTGTTAATATAAATCCTCATATTAATGCATGGCACTAATGAGCACCAGATAAGTGTCAGGTATTGTTCTTATTAAGGGAAACTGACCAAAATTTAACTCATGGGTAAATGGTGGTTGTGTTAGTCACTAAATAGTGTCCAACTCTTTGCAGCCCCATGAACTACAGCCCACCAGGCTCCTCTGTCCATGGGATTTCCCAGGCAAGAATACTAGAATTGGTTGCCATTTCCTTCTCCAAGGCATCTTCCTGACCCAGGGATTGAACCCATGTCTCCTGCATTGGCGGGCAGATTCTTTACCACTGAGCCACCAGGGAAGCCCTCACTTATATAAAGGGCAGAGATTAGAGAAATCAAGACAGTAAAACTTGAGGTTGCAATGCACCTCAATGGATTACTGATGCTTGTATTACTTGTTCAAAGATTTAGAAGGCAAGAAACAGCATAATTCAGTGGGTAAGCTACCTATTTTTGGCCCTCAATTTCCTCATTCTGCAGAGAAGAGGTGATAAAAGACCTCATTGATAGGGTAATGTGTTCAAAGTGCTTGGCACCAAGCCTAGTTGAGAATGAGTGTTTGGGAAACAGGTACTGTTTTCAACTTGATTTTATTGAGCAGACACCATGTTTAGTTTTTGGTAACACTGGAAAAAAGAAAATGCAGTTGATTTTGTGATTAAGTGTATTTTAGGATGTACCACCTATTTATCTCAAAATGTATTTGTGATTAACTCTTCATCCCTACCTCTACCTACTCCTCTATCTTTCCTTTTCTGTTTCACAGAAAAAATTATGACCTCAGCATCCAAAGGAATTCTCCGCCCATTTTTAATTGTCTGCATTATCCTGGCCTGCTTCATGGTGTGTCTGTTCATTTACATCAAGCCCACCAACAGCTGGATCTTCAGCCCAATGGAGTCAGCCAGCTCAGTGCTGAAAATGAAAAATTTCTTCTCCACCAAAACCGGTGATTTTAATGAAACTACTATTCTGATTTGGGTGTGGCCATTTGGGCAGACCTTTGACCTTACATCTTGCCAAGCAATGTTCAACATCCAAGGATGCCATCTCACAACAGACCGTTCTCTGTACAACAAGTCTCACGCAGTTCTGATCCACCACCGAGATATCAGTTGGGATCTGACCAATTTACCTCAGCAGGCGAGGCCACCCTTCCAGAAATGGATTTGGATGAATTTGGAATCACCAACTCACACACCACAGAAGAGTGGCATTGAGCACCTGTTCAACCTGACTCTGACTTATCGCCGTGACTCAGATATCCAAGTGCCTTATGGTTTCTTGACCGTAAGCACAAACCCCTTCGTGTTTGAAGTGCCAAACAAAGAGAAGTTAGTGTGCTGGGTTGTAAGTAACTGGAACCCTGAGCATGCCAGGGTCAAGTATTACAACGAGCTAAGCAAAAGCATTGAAATCCATACCTATGGGCAAGCATTTGGAGAATACGTGACTGATAAAAATTTGATTCCTACCATATCTACTTGCAAATTTTATCTTTCCTTTGAAAACTCAATCCACAAAGATTATATCACAGAAAAGCTCTACAATGCTTTTCTGGCTGGCTCTGTGCCTGTTGTTTTGGGGCCATCTAGGGAAAACTATGAGAATTATATCCCAGCAGATTCATTCATTCATGTGGAAGATTATAACTCTCCCAGTGAGCTAGCTAAGTATCTGAAGGAAGTAGACAAAAACAATAAATTATACCTTAGTTACTTTAACTGGAGGAAAGATTTCACAGTAAATCTTCCTCGATTTTGGGAATCACATGCATGCTTGGCTTGTGACCATGTGAAAAGGCATCAAGAGTATAAATCTGTTGGTAATTTAGAGAAATGGTTTTGGAATTAAAGTTTTACATCATTTGCATATTTGGCAAATCATTTTGATGAGATATTATCCAGATTTTAAGGATGAGAAGAGACATTATTCTGCTTTTGTGTCATAATTTATTTGTATCACTCTCTCGGGTGACATGTATATTTTGATGGAGATTTTTAAGAGTGCAACATAAGCAATCACTCCACTTGGTTTTAAATTATCTTATATATACCTAATTATGTGACCTGAAAAATAATTTATTATTCTCTATCACTTGTAAACCTCTTTTTTCATATTTTTGTTATCTCTAATATAACTGTAATTTGATTGTTGTTCCTACACTGATCAGTTGTTTAATCCACTTGGTAAATGAAGACACATATCTTCAAATATGAAGTATTTTCATTAAAGATTATCATCTCTAGTTCCCAGTTGGCATAATGAAGCAAAGGAAAATCAATTTGTAATTGAATTCTAATCTCTCTGACTTTGAAGTTGAANTATCAACGTTCCTTCCATTCTAAGGCTTAGTGATACTGCATTGTATGCATATACCCTCGTCTGCTTTGTTTGTGTAAATGTAGATACTTACATGAATGCATCTGCCAGTAATGGCTTTCCTGGTGGCTCAGTGGTAAAGAATCCACCTGCCAATGCAGGAGACTTGGGTTTGATCCCTGGGTTGGGAAGATCCCCTGGAGATGGAAATGCCAACACACTCCAGTATTCTTGCCTGAGAAGTCCCATGAAGAGAAGAGACTGGTGGGCTACAGTCCATGGCGTTGCAAAAGAGTCAGACATGACTTAGCAACTAAACATCTGTCAATGGACGCCTGGGGGCGCTGCCACCTTTTTCAGTTCTTTTGGATGAATACCAGAAGTGGAATAGCTAGAGCATAGGCTAATTCTATTAAAATTTTGAGGAACCATCCTATTGTTTCTCATAGTCTAATCATTTTACTGGCTGTATAATATTCCATTTTGTTTCTATGTCCTCATACTAAACCACTCCAGAAGTGTTTCCTGAGGAATCTTAAGTTTTCATTTTCTCTGTTGGATGGAAATTAGTTCTGGCTTAGACAATGCTTCAGATTTTTTTGCCCTAGTTTAAAAATAACTCATATACATACATTATTACTGAAACGGAGCAGGACCCTATGGTTCTTGCCCCCACCCCCAGCCCCCAGTGTCCTCTGCCTGTCTTTTGTCTGTGGAAAGTTTAGTCAAAGAATATGTTTGATCAGAGAAATGGGAACATGCAAAACAAAACCAAAAAAAAAAAAAAAAACCAGAAAAACTGTCAAAGACCAAATAATAATAACATAGTCATTTTTCAGTTGCTCAGTCATGTCCAACTCTTTGCGTCTCCATGGACTGCAGCACGCCAGGCCTCCCTGTCCATCACCAACTCCCAGAGTTTACTCAAACTCACGCCCCTTGAGTTGATGATGCCATCCAACCATCTCATCCTCTGTCATCCCCCTCTCCTCCCACCTTCAATCTTTCCCAGCATCAGGGTCTTTTAGCATAGTCAAAGACCTTTAGTTCCTTCTCAAGGGCTATCAATAATATTCTGAGCCATATCCAGTGAGCTGTCTTAAAAGCGATCCCCGTCTCCACCCTGCAAGGGTGAAGAAGTTAACTACAAGATGATCGGACTGTACCTGAGACATAAAGCTGCCACAGTTCCAAGAACTGGCCTCAAAGACATGGAAACAAACTGACCCTGGAACTGAAGAATTAACTGTACAATCAAGACGAGGTTGGTCAGACCATCAGTGATCACTCTGAAGATGACTGCCAGAGCTGACTGTGCTGTTTCTGCTCATAGCCCACTCCACCCCCAGCTAGAAAAGCTCTTGCGCAATTGTCAGTGGAGAGAGCTGGCCTTTGAACAAATGTCTGCCATCCCTACCGGTTGCCAGTATCTGAAATAAAGCGAATCCTTCTACCAGCCTGGCCTGCTTATTGGCTTTTGAGTGGCAAGCAGCTGCCCCCCCTTCTGGTAACATCACCTCTGATAGCTGATAACTGTTTTTGCTTACTGACACCTCAAAATGACTCCCCTTCTCAAGGACATGCCCCATTGATGGGAGTAAATCCTGTCTAGCTTGATTTCTGCTTTCCCATGTGGGGGCCGCTAGCATTTATTTAAACTTGAGTCAATTAGAGTGAAATAAAATTAAAAACATTTTCTCAGTTGTGCCTGACATATTTCAAGTGCATAACAGTCACAAGGAGCTTGTGCTACTGAATTGGGCATCACGGATACAGAACATTTCCACAATCTCAGAAAGCTCTATGGTGAGCGCTGCTCCAGACTGTTTTTGACTCTGACCACTTTGTTACAGCTTAATTAGAGCCTATGAGTTACTCCCCCAAATGATTAAATCCTAGGAGAAAGGCCAATGGTAGACACATTCAGAAGACAGCACCATAAACTCTGGAATGTGAGTTTCAAAATTCACCATTGGGAGTATCTCTTCCAGTGGCTGGACTACCCCTGCCTGCTGTTTCCGACATCAAGTCTTCAGAATATGAATTCTTGGTCTTAAATTTGTTACTGATGGTCACCTAATCCAAGCTGGGTCAATCCAGTTCCTTACTTTTCCCCTAAGATATTTGGAACTGGGAGAGATTGTCAGCCAGGTGGTCCTTTAGCTGTTTAGAACTATAAATTTAAGAGAACAGTCATATATCGCTTGGGGCTTTCTAAATTCTGGGTTTAGGTTCCTTCCTTAGGCCCATCAGCATCCATAACCTTGCATTACAGGAGAAAAGTCTGCTTCCTAACAGTAAATTCTTTAATGCTTAAGCTAGCTCCAATTGGCTTATTATTTGGGAATCAAGAGTCCTAATGTATATGCATACATAAACCACACACACAGGCATCGATATACAACACAGAGGCGTGCGCAGTTGTACACAAACTTTGCATTAAGTCATCACACTGGGCTCCCAGACTACTTTTCCTACTTTTAACCTCCTTCCCACTAAAAATGTGCTTAAGTTGTCCTCTGCTTTCTTTTTTAATTCTTTTCCTTCCCTTGATCAAAATATGCCTTCTGCAATTCTAGCTATGGAAGCTTTAGGAAATCAAGTCCTGTACTACTGTTAACAATGGATTTAAATCTTTTTTTTTTTAATGTAATTCTTCAGCTTGTATAGCACCTAATCTCTCAGGCCTAAGTAATTCAGTCAACATTCATCAATTGATAATCAGCTGAACTGATAATCCCCCATAGGCCAGAGCAGCAAATGGTGAGTGTTAGGATCCCGCAGGACCAGAACTGAGTGGGTACCTCCCCAAGTCCTAGCATGCTACTGCAGATGAACTGATTAGGAGAAACCTCAGGGAAAGAGGATGAGGAGTCAGCTGGGAAAGAACAGAGCAAAACCCCAGAGGGCAAAGGCACACCCCGAATCCTCCGTAGGAAAGCGCCCAGTGTGGTCAGGGAACAAAGGAGACCAGAGTGGCCAGAGTGAAGAGCGCAGGGGGGAAAGCAGTGTGAGCTGATAGATGGGGCTTTTAGGCCAAGGTAACCGGATAAGATAAAACCTGAAGTGCAATGGGAAAGTCTTAAAAAAGATTTGAAAAAGGGAGTGAGCTGATCTGATTTGTGTCTTAAAAAAGAATTACCCATTCTGGCTAGTCCGGAGAAGGAGGGATAGGGACCAGTTTAGGAGGCTACTGCAATTGTTGGCAAGAGATCACAACGGCTTAGCCTATGAGGATGGGAGGCAAAAAGATCTGAGATTTTTCAAGATGGAATATAAGCTCTTATGGTTTTCCATTTTACCTTCTAAGTAGCCAGCGGCCATATTAAAGTTGTCAACGAAGAAGACTTATAAAAACCACTAAGTCCTACCAAGTCAACAAGGGTCTTTCTTCACAGGGCTCTGGGCTCAGCTCTTACCTTGGTTCCAAAAATCCTATAGAGAAAAATCCCGCAGTCATCTATCTCCCTTTCCTTTGACGAGCAGCAACTGCTGAAAAATGACTCCCAGCGAAACGACAGTGGTGTTTGGGGTTCACTGATAACACACCTAACTTTTCATTTAAATGCTCACTTTTAATTTGGTATCGGATATCTTACATTGCATCAAGTGACAAGAGGAGGCATTTTGCTAGCAGCATCTCCTACTTCATCTAGAAAAACTGTATTCACCATCTGATTCTCTGCAACCTGCGGCGAAATTCCTTTAGAATAATTAATCGTTTATAGAGGACGGGTGCCCTTTCCCCTATGCAGATCTCGTGCGTTCTGGGCACCGCTTCCCGCCGAGCAGACAAATGCACTCATTGTCTGCACCACGCCAGTCCCCCCCTCCAACCCGGATTTTATGCAGCGTGCATTTCCTGCACCGAGAAGCTGGCTGCAGGCGTGCTTCCCTCGTTCCTCCGCCCCCGCCCGAATCTCAAGCTTTTGTTTCTAAAGGTTTTCTCCCGACGCTATTAAAAATGCTTGGGCACATCGTTCCCAAATAAGTGACCAACTAGGAAGTTTTCTGGCTGTTAACCTCGGGGCCAACGTCCAGTAAAGTTTTGAAAAAATCAACTAAACCTCGTGTAAAGAGGCCAGTCCCTATGGAAACAACGGAAAGCGGATATCAAAGCCTAAACTTGCCGNTTCATTGGAAGGACTGATGCTGAAGCTGAAACTCCAATACTTTGGCCACCTAATGTGAAGAACTGACTCAGTAGAAAAGACCCTGATGCTGGGAAAGAGTGAAGGCAAGATGAGAAGGGGACGACAGACAATGAGATAGTTGGATGGCATCACTGACTCAATGGACCATGAGTCTGGGTAAGTTCCGGGAGTTGGTGATGGACAGGCAAGCCTGGCGTGCTGCAGTCCATGAGGTCGCAGAGTCGGACATAACTGAGTAACTGAACTGAACTTAAGCTTAGTTTAGCCCCTTAACTCAAAGTCGATGCATAAGGCTGATTTTTTTCTTGATATTACTTCTTATTGCTTTAACAAAATAACTAAAATCATAGTGTTGTCACTGTTTTCTCTAGGGACTCATATAAAAACCCTTAAACCTTTCATTCTACAGATGAAGACCCTGAATTTGAGAGGTTCAATAACTTGCCAGTTTGCAGAGCTGGATAGTATTCCCCCAGTGATGACAATCTTTGTGAGACTCCATATATGCCTCCCTGCTTGCCGTGCAAACGTATTTACAAATAGCAACTAACTACATAGCATTGTTATACACATGCAGTTACGTAACTAAGAATAGGAAATAATTAAAATAATTGTGCTTCCTTTTTTTCCTTGTGCACCATGCTTAAGTGAGAAAGATGTAATTTCCCTATTTCTTTCCACAGAATTTCCTAACATTTATCATGTCTGTCAGTGTTCTTATGGTACTGAACTTGATAAGCAACATAATCATTCAAAATTAAAAAAAGGATGAAAAACTCTCTCAGAACCTGAATGATGATGTAGCTCTGTGGCATGTTTTTATTCTCTTAACTAGATAATTATCCAGTATGTTTTTTAGTTTGCACTTTTATAGATCAGACCCTATAAGCTATTTTGCTAAATGGGAATGATTTCACTGAAAGGACTTAAAAGAATTGATTCTTAGGCAATACCTGACTTAGCTTCAGTCTAGAGACTTGCCTTCCCCCCATGCTGAGGAAGAGGAGGTCTGGCCACTCTGGCTTCTGCATGCCTCCAGTAAGCAATGAAGTCAGGCTCTCCTACCTTGCTTTTCAAAAGTTGTGATCTGATATACCACACTTCGTAAGATGTCTCCTATAGCCCCTTCCATTGCAGTCCCCCGGGATAAGGTCAGTTTAATTTGCAATTGGGTATGATGAGACATACTTTGGGACAAAAATTTGTATATAAATAATACAATTGTGTGTGTGTGTATATATATATATATTTTTTCCTCTTATTTAGGATTTGCTTAATTGTGTCAGTTTTACGTACTTTCCTTACCTGTGAAATGGACATAACATTTCATAGCAGTTGAGAATTATTTCAGAAAGGTTTAGATTCAGAGATGCTTTCTTGGCTGAGAATAACTTTTATTGACATCACTGAAGTCTTTGAATCTGACCTGCCTTCACTAAACTCTCCTGCTACATATGCTTGGTTATAACATACTTANATAGCAGTTGAGAATTATTTCAGAAAGGTTTAGATTCAGAGATGCTTTCTTGGCTGAGAATAACTTTTATTGACATCACTGAAGTCTTTGAATCTGACCTGCCTTCACTAAACTCTCCTGCTACATATGCTTGGTTATAACATACTTACCTGCAGAAGGAAAATATTTTCTTTTCTGATTGTTTTTCCCCCCCAAGTGGGCTTTTCCAAAGCTAATTTATCTGCAAAGAGACATATGCTTTAGGTCTGTACTTGTGAATTTACCTTGGAAAAATTAGGTCATCTTCAAATCTGTCAATGTGGCTTATAAACTTGGCGAAGTGTTTTAATTAAAAGCTTCTCTGAGATTTGAAAAAAAAAAGGAAAAAAATGATTAGTATCAGTAATGTTTTCATTTTCATGGTTGGTGTATTTATAGGTATATGTCACTTTTCATGTTGTATTAAAAGTATGTTGACTGTCTGCTAACAGTTCATCTCTTTTCTTCTGCAGCCTCCAAGTCTGTTATAAATAGTATGCTGCGGGACCCTTCTCAGATTCCAGATGGAGTTCTAGCAAATCAGGTCTATCAGGTATTAATCACAGCTGTCTATTTTCAGTGGCAATGCTGTTATCTGCCTAGCAGAGTAAAGGATTTTAAACCTCATTTAATTACTGTCATCATAAACTATCACTGAGGTCAGGGTGCACCATAAATGGCAATGCAATATTTGTGAGAAGAGCATTTCACTTTTTAATAGCTTGCTTTTATAGTGAATAAAAAGCATGCAATTTTTGTTTTCTGTGGTTAAATCTGAACACTCTTTTGATAGCTTTTTAAAAAAATTTTTTTAAGAAAAGTAATTACTGCTTTTAGGATATTGTCTGACAGTTTTTGTAGTCGCTCCATCCCAGACCCTTTCTCTTATTTGTCTGCAGTGCATCGTGAATGACTGCTGTTATGGACCACTGGTGGACTGCATCAAACAGTATCCTTTCCCATAAAATTTTAGGTGCACAATTGACGAGCTTAGACTCAGTGGAGGAGATGTGTCTAGCTTTAACCTGACATAAAGTTCTGCTTCACAAAACACATTTCATACTCTTCAATTTTATATTCAATCAACTGGAGGGTCACTGCAGACCATTCTTTTCTACAGCTTAAAAAAAAATCAGATAGGCATTGGGAAGATGTCAGTTCAGCAGTTGCGTGTTCACATGCTTATTTCAACCTGCTTGGTTTTCAGTGAGTTTAAAGATAGAGTCATGAGGCAGGTAGCACACTGTCTTGGAATGTATCTAAGCATTTCAGTGAACATTTTTTCAAATATGAATAAATTTCTATTTTAAATGAGCCAAATTTAGTTGAGAATAAATTTTGAGCCTGTAGTTAAGAGATGATGTGATTAAACTGCCACTGGAGATCATCACATTTTAAAGGGCAGTAGATTCTTACTGCTGATGTTGATTATATTCTGAGCTGTCGCTTGAGTCCCTAATAAACATTTTTAGAGAAAACCAAGCTAATTTTTCCCTCTGGACTGAGTTTAAAGCTAGGAGAACAGATGTCCAGTCATTTTTCATTAAAGACATTGAAATTACTAAAGAGTTAATGCTTGCTTCATCAAACAGGATTTGTGTGTGTGTGTGTGTGTGTATGCACACGTGTTTCGGTTGTTTCCGACTCTTTGTGGCCCCGTGAACTGCAGCCCGCCAGGCTCCTCTGTCCATGGGGTTTTCTAGGCAAGAATACTGAAGTGGATTGCCATTTCCTACTCTAGGGGAATCTTCCCAACCCAGGGATTGAACCTGCATCACTTGCGTCTCCTGCACTGGCAGGTGGATTCTTTAGCACCACCTGGGAATCCCAAACAGGAGTTGAGTGGACAGTAACTACTTTGTAGGACATTGTTAATCAATACGTTTAGTATTGTGGCAACACTAAGAATTTTTATAATCTTTGGCTGAAAAATTCTATGTAAAGAGTAAATAGTCATTTTTAATGGAAATGATATCTACCTGAGTCCATGAGTCTTATATATTTTAATAATACAACATGCCCTTCCTGGGTTTTGTTAGCACAGATGGCATTGTGACCAGTTANAGGAGAGCTGTGCATGCCGAGAGGAAGGATGCGGGAGAGGCATTTCCCACGGGCTCCTTCACGTGTCATGCATAAAGCTAGATTTTAAATAAGCAGCTGTCCGCTTTTCACTCTTTGAGTTTACTAGTCTGAAGGGAGACACGTTTCGATAAAAATAGTCGTGTCCGACTCTGATCCCATGGGCTGCCAGGCTCCTCTTATCCAGTCAAGATTACTGGAATATACAGTTATTTCCTTTTCCAGGGATCTTCCCCACCCAGGGATCAAACCCGGGTCTCCTGCATTGCAGGCAGCTTCTTTACTGTCTAGCCACCAGGGAAGCCCTAAAATTATTTTAAAACCTTTTCAACACTCTAATGTGAATAGACTTTATTAAACAAACATTTGACAAGTAGATGTCTGCACAGCTTATCCGTATTTTTATGCCTTAGATACAAATATTTTAATATGATGTTTTTAGGTTTGCATCAATTTTATTAACTTTTCATGGGGAAGCACTAATGCTCTGTTCAATATAGTCTAATAGTGATAGTCTAAACAATTTTTCTTTTCTTCTCTGCTCCCTCCCTCCCTTCTATCCTTCCTACTTTGGAGAATTAGCATTTGAGAAACTTAGAAGAGGCTAAAAGTTAGAATTAACAATCATGTGAATTAGACTTTCCATATTAAAGCAGATAGCCGTGACAGTTATGTGAAAGAAAGCCTTTTTTTGGAAAGGATTTTCATTTGAATACAAGGTTTTCTTTGCAGCTTTTTGATACAGATTAGAGTGTAAACGTCAGAATTTCCATTTTATTTATGAATTTATAGCTGATAATTTGGGTCAAATTATAAAGTCTGCTTTCACTCCTTGTCCTTAAAATCTGAAATAAAAAGTAAGGATACTACATGTTCCAATTTATTGTTGATAATTTCACAGCTCTGCAGGGGAGGGGGAAAAACAGGTCTGTGTAGCTTTTTTGTTTGCTACGTGTAGTGTTAACAGCACTAAGTAGTCATCTTCATTTAAATTATATATAAAAAAGGTTTCTCCTATTTCCTTCCAATTATTTGATTTACCCTAGACCTTTTTGATGGGTGTCTCCTGTTTATCTTGGGGGTTCCTAATATGTACCCTGCATTCCCAGCCCTCCCTGCCATGTGATTGATACGAACAAGTGGTTAGTACACTATGTTTGATCACAATGGAGCAGGGAGGAGTAGAAATGTTACAGTTAGTTTTTAAAATTTTACTATTGACATTAAGGATAAGGAGCCTAATATTTACATGGCTAGCTTGATGTTTCAGCTCTTTTCTCATCTAATCTTCACAAGAACTTGAGATTTGTAGTGGTATTCCCACTTTAGTTTATGTAACACTGTCTCCTTTCTCTGTATGTATTTTTTTCCCCCTTATATATTTTCAAAGAACTTAAACCATCTTTTAACTCCCTTGTTTACTAGTATTATGCTCACACTTCTGAAAATGGGGTAGGCGAACAGCATAGTTATAGAATTGAGGAAGAGAAATGCATTTTGAAGAAGATTCAGAAGAATGTACTTTTTAAGGGGGTTTAAACTCAAAACAGATAATTTTTTTCCTGATTTTTGAAAAAAGGTTTCTGTGAATATCTATGCTTGCTAATATAGTAAAAATTTGTTGTTGAAAGTTAAGTATATAGTGGGAAATAGTTCAATAATATTTTTCCATTAAATCATATGTTACAAAGTGCAAAAATAAAAAAGGAATCTGAATTATAGGATTAGTCAAGGATGTTTTAGAATGTTTCCTTAAAATTTATTTGGCTTTTAAAGGCATTTATCCTTGGGCCGAGCCCAACAAAACTTTCTCTGGCAAATTTAAAGTTATCTTTGAAGCATTGAATTGTCAAATGCCACGTACTTTATAAGGCAACACAATTTAGCTGTAAGCATAATGTTCAAAATATGAAATGCTTAGCTTTTATGACTTGCTTAAAATACAAGCGAACATTGGCTTAAAAACAGAAATGTGCCAGGGATTTTTAAAGTTAAGAATATAGGTCTTTAATCTGAAAATTGTGGATAAGTTTTGGTCTGAAAATCTGATCTTATGCATAAGGCTAGGAAGCAGTCATGATTGGCATGTCTTCCTGCCTGCCAGCCTTCCCTCCCTTTTTGTCAAAGGGGCTTTATGGCCTCCTCACCCCACTTTCACATTCACTGTCGGAGGATCTT